>MU001960.1:0-60869 GCA_010093585.1 Melanomma pulvis-pyrius CBS 109.77
CAGTCTCAGTCGCTGTGATATCACCAGTCTCAGTCGCTGTGATATCGCCAGTCTCAGTCGCTGTGATATCACCAGTCTCAGTCCCAGTGACATCACCGGTCTCAGTAGCTACATCAGCTAGAAGGGGGCCAAGTCAGCCAAATTCTGTCATATGAAGGAGTGGGCTTGTAGCTGGGAATTTGCTTACTCCCTGTCGCAGTCGCGGTCGCAGTCACAGCATTATCCGAGCCAACAGCTAGGCAGGTAGTGAAGAGAGGCCAGTTGGTGGTCCAGATCTCTTTGCGGAAATCAGGCGCGGCGTTGACTCTGCCCGCCTGGAGGCTCACGTCGATGCCGACGTTTGTGTCAACATCAATTCCAACAGTCTTCTTAGTGCCGCAAACGCCGGCAGGGTCTATCCAACAATATTAGCATGTGCATAGATTGCGATGAAGGGAATACGCACCCTTGGTAGCGACAAGGTTAGCTTGGTAATAGGGCAGTTGGGCTTCGACACCGGCTTGATAGCCCCAGCCTATAGTTTAATTTAGTATGTTGCGCATTGTGTGATTGCAATAGAATAAAACTTACGTCCAAATGCCTCAGCCTTGATGATGACACCAAGCTCAGCCCACGCCTTCAGATCACCGGTGAATTCCGCGCTGAATGTTGGATCAATCTTGTCAATTTTGGGTGTCCAGTTCGCGAAGCTGTTCTCCTCAGGATGGCGCAGCTGGATCTGCACCTGAGCTGCATTGTCAAGGGTGCCCTTTGCACCGGTTATGATGTCACCTGTGCCAGAAAGAGCGCTGGAACCGAAGTGAACGCCCACAGTCACAAACGGGCCGATTTGAAGGATGCCTTTGATGTTAAGAGCGGCAATTGGGATGTCAATTTCAGGTGTCATCGTCCAGTCAATGGCCTTGCCCAGAGTGCCGTCGGCGTGCAAGGTGAGCTTGAAGAGAGCGTTGACGTCTTGTGGCTTGATGCTGATGTTGATGTCTTCCGGGATGACAAAGGCTTTACGTTTGATATCGAAATCAGCGACGATGTGGCCGCTGGTGGTGATTTCGGCATCAGCGCTCATGGCCATGCCCACGGTCGTGAGAGAATCGACGGCAAAGTTGAACAGCTCGCCATTAAAAGTGTGGCTGATGTCCATGTCGCTGTTCTCGCGCCTCAAGAGGTGGGGATGAGTAACATTAGCCGTGGCAGCGGGGACATGTTGGTGGCCAAGCTTTAGGTGGAAGGTGTGAGCAATGTCGGCCCATTCCTTCTCCTCTGCCGCAACATTCGCTATGAGCTTCTCCTTATCAAACTTGATGTTGGAGACGAGGTAAGGGGATCGATTATCGCCCTTGTAGCATTGGTCCGGCTCGGTGACGAGGGTGAAGGAGTTGACGTCCTCCTTGTTAACCCACTCCCAGGCGCTTGAAGCATAGTCGAATGATTCTTGATCCTTGAACTCGATGACCATGGGCTGTCCTGGAGTCCCGCACTTGATGGACTTGAGTTCTTTGGCGAACCTTTCAACGGGCAGGATGAACTCATCGTCGCCAGGGTTCGAGAGGGTGAAGTTTGCAACGTAGATGTTGTCGCCAGCTAGGCACCAGTTAGAGAGATGGTAGACAAGAAGAAGACACAAAACTTACCGTATGCGCCCCAGAAAAAGTTGGTCTCGCTCGAGGGGTCGAAGGCCTCCTTGCCAGTCACCGCTCGCCTCAAGGACCGGCCGTGAGTAAGAACCGTAGGATCGTCAATGGGGATGAGATCTACAGGAGCGGGTGCAGCATCTCGCTTGAATGTCTGGCCCGGCTTGATGAATTGTGATGGGTCTGTGATGGGCTTGAAATCCAAAGCACTTGCTTCGAGTGCGTAAAACGAAACCAGCGCAGTCGCAACAAGACTGCGAGGATTGAAGAACATAATGATGGTTAAACCGTCATGCAACCGAACAATCAACGATGGTGGGTATCAATGAATAGCTACCAAAAGAATGTAGGAACCACTAAGGGCTCGGAAAGAGTGACTGAAGGAAAGAACGACGAACTGAAAGCGCACGAATGAATGTATGAGAGTTGATGGAAAGCCTGAAGTGGAAGGCCGGCGTCCTTTGTATACATAGTCCGCGGCGGCCCTAGCACGAGGGGAGCAAAACCCATGCCAGGTTGCGTTCCGGGTGCTGTGCTTCCTCCGGCGTGCCAAGCAACAAACATGGGGAGATTAGCCAAGGTATCGTGTCCGAGTGAGATCAGATGGAAACAGTGGAAACAAAGCTATGCGAACTGCCACTGTGGGCGGGCTGTCGGCCAGGGGCGCAGACACCGAAGAACAGTAGCACCGATCTGTGCATGGTGGTTTTGGGCTTGGGTTGGCTGGTGCGATGATGATCCAGGCCAGCTAAGCGAGGAAAAGGTGGCAGAAGGATGACAATGCGAAAAAAGATAGAATCAAAGTAGACTTTGAAACGTGAGGTCGCGGCGGAGTCACGATCGGAAGTCCGTGGATCACGTGGGAGACTGCCTCTTCGAGGTAAAGGCGGAGAGAAACCGGACGTCTATTCGCTGACTGGGCGCATCTCACTCCGCCCCACTGGAGGGGCGAGGGTAGACGCAGGAACCGCAGGAACAGAAGGCCTCATCCTGTTGCACAGTGGCGGAGATTAAGTTGAAACGGCCCCGGTCGCCTCGATCGGGCATTATTGGCGGGTGTTCTACAAGATGATGGATATGTGATGGCGACATAATGCGACTGGTAATAAGGCTAGCAAAAAACAAACGACAGTATCGCGTCGCGAACGCTGATGGAAACAATAGTGATGAAGGGAGAGTGGACGAACGCCGTGTTCGCAAGGACGCGACGCGAGAAGCCAAGCCGCTAGCCGGTGATTTTCGCTCCGAGTCCGAGCCTAGACACAGAGTCCGGAGGTCGAGTCCTTAATATATATCATCAATCAAAGTCCGTAGTACATTCACAGAAAAGGATTGTGCTCCCCGAAAATCGCAAAATTTGATCGCGCGAGCATTTTCAGCGTCCAGGCGGGCTAGAGGGCGGTGCAGCCCGATCTCCGACTGTGGGCCATAACAGCATCAGCAGGCTCATCAGCAACCTCATCAGCAAATTTTCTCAACTTGTACCTGTATGAAGCTGTCTTCATACCCCACGGGTTGGACATTAGATCATCGCATGTCTCGAATGTATGTCATTTTGTCGCTGTTCGCGCCTGGCAGGAAGTGGGGACTTAGACCCCACCGCGCCTCCTTCAGGTAACTCGAAATAGTAAACAATAAACAATTCCATGGACGCTTAATGCATTATAAAGTGGCTTAGTTGAGAATTCCGAGGACTTGAAACGGACATTATCTGCCAGACTAATGCCACTCACGACCTCAGGACATTGCTCTTCAACAAACAACCAGGCTTCTCTTCGCTCCCATGTTTTCGCTTCTAAACACTGTGATTGCCCATTCTTTGTCTAGGCCTAGACTACATTTAGCTCTCGCGTGGTGGCTCGACCGGGGCACCATGGAGTGTCTTCTATTGGTTTCCTTGCCTGAGGAATTTCTACATTTACGTTTGCGCTTTGTTTTCATATGCGCCTCTCTACGAACCCAAGGAAACAAATGGGGTTCGCCATGTTGTGGGATTGCATTCCTAGCCTCGGGAACGATATCAGAGAAAAGAATAGCAATATCAGGCCAAGACAGTAATACTGCGATCCACGAACCCTTTATACCTTCAGCCCTACATAGAGCGAGCTTGGGCGCCCTTCTTGTTTTGAAATCGACTCTACTAGGACTAGTAGAACGGTTACGCAGAGCTCTACTTGGGAGTCTGATTCTTGCGTATCACTACACGATGATGACGGGGTTGAGAAGTTCATGGACAATCAGGGATGTGGCGTCCGATTTCTCTTTACTTTCATTGGTGTGCTGATTAGCTTGTTCTAGAGGAGTGTATTATATGGTGGGTATCCTTTCATTACTCCTTAGCTTTTCGATCCAGTGTTGCTCACAAAATATTAGACATGGCACTCCCAGCACCCTGCTGTTGAACAACGACAGCGCAACAATCAATCCTTGTAACGTCACCAACTCACATTCTATTAGCGATCCATTCCGGCCTCTCCAGACGTCACTACATCCTATATTTCATCGCCTGCACCACCATTCTCGCTGAGGTGACCCCTTACTTTATCGACCATCTCCTTCCGCAGCGCAAACTTGTGGAACGCATACCTGATCTCAACCTGGGTCTCTATTGACACTATCATTGTCATGCTGGCTGTTCATTTCCTCTTATTCTTTTGCGCCGTGCCTAATCTACCTGTGAAGCCTAAAATTATCGCTGCGCAATCAGTGTAACTTTGCGATTCAGCGTTGCCGGGTGTGTTTAAAGAAATGGTGGCATTAGATACGAAGGCTATGAAGCAGAGAATTGTGGATATGAGATACAGACAAGCTGGATATCTGTCAGAATAATATGGGTATGGTCAGGCTTACGGTGAACTTTGAACGCTGATGGCTTGGAAAGTCCATGTTTCGAGATTGAAATGTGAGTTTTTGGTTCTCTACAGTATCGCATCTAGTTCCCGATTCCCCACATATAGAGCACTGTTGGTCGAACGTTTCGGAAAAGCAAAAATAGATTGAAACACAGCTTGCCGCTCCCTTGGGCTGTGAAACCGAAACGCCGGGGCCCGTGTTCTCGTCATATTCGTGCTCTCGGAAATCCATGCAAGCTTGGACCATATTCTTTCAACAAGATGCTTTCGAAACCTTCGGTAGTTGATGATGGTCACATATCAATATCGCAATGTCGCAAGGCACGGAGTTCAGCTTATATATTATTCGCGCCATTTTCCAATATATTAGTGGCCAAACAGTCGTCCTGAACGCTCAGCTTAGCCATGCTGATGACATGCGCTAGACCCCTTCAGGCTAGCTATCTTATTTTTAGCATATGGGATGTGGCTAACGACTGATCATTCCCATCCGGCAATCCCACAACGGCCGCTGTCCAACATCATGATTCGTCTGTAGCAAGCGCATCATAAACAAGCTCTTTGCCGGCGTTAGGTGGCAATGCTTATTGTCCGTATAAGTTATGGCTCACTCCTTCCCGGCACCAGCCACATTCTCCTTCATACACTCGTTCATCATCTTCCTTTCTTGGTCTGTAAACCATGCACTCCGCCAAGCTTGTTGTGCTGCTCGCCGGAGCCGCTGCTGCCCAGTCCAGCGTCGCAATCCTCAATTTGTTCGAAAGCGACAAAACCCTCACCTTCAAGGGCTCTGATTCAAGAGCCACGACCTACGAGCATGTCTGCGCTCCGACTTCCAGTGGTGCCAATCCTCCTGTGCAAAGTATGACCCCCAACTATACGTTCAATGTCATCTTTGTCTAACTCGCATGGCCAGGTACATCAATAGTTCCATCCATTGTCGACTCTCCAACCACCTCCTCGTCCATCGCGGACCCGTTAGCCACCGCATCACTCAACATAGATATTTCGCTCACCGCAATCCTCGAGAATCCAACAGCTTCATCCATTCATTTCGCCGCGGGTTCTATCCCAAACTTCCCCTTCACCACACAAGCTCCCAAGCCCCGTGTCCGCCGCGACGATGACGACGAATGCGAGCCATACACCCTGATCCAAGGCCCTGAGACATGGGAGTTCCATCTCACCGATCCCATACCTGGGGCTTTGACGTTAGATGGAGGCTGCAACTGGAAAGGCGAACTCACTGCTGCGACTATAACTTGCACTGTTACGCAGAATGGCACAGCACTCGGTCCCCCTAGTATCACTGCAAGCACATTAAACCCGAGTGAGCTCAGCTCTTTCGAAGCTATTCAGACGTTGGTTATTGTTTCAGCGTCCGTCACCAGCCCCAATGGCAACTTTTCTAGCACTCTTTCGCCTACTGCTTCTGCAACCAGATCTGGATCGCCTACCGGAACGACCTCCCAGAGTACTGGTATCGCACCTTCTATGTCTCTTCCTACTGGGGCAATGGTCTTTGTTGGTGGTGCTGCCGGTCTCTTCGCTGCGGCTCTTGCTCTGTAAATTATGGCTCCGACATGTCCAGCTACCATTCGCAAGCTGCGCTATATCCCACAATATTGCTTGATATAAAGTATAGAGCTCAGTGAAAGATTTAGTTTCTGGGCATTCGTATCAAATTTTCCGACTTGGATTTATTTGTTCTATTCCTATTCGAAGCAGTGTACTTTAATTCCTGATATTATCTAAAAGCGCTGCACTCAGAAGTACTCCACGTTTTCTCGGTCTTTTCAGCGCTTGTGGTCGCTGAATATGTTAGGTTAGAGTTAGGGCTAAGGTGTGACGAAAGTTGGTCTGAAATATTTACGCTCCTTTCACTTCACTCATCTCTCGTGTACCTCATTACCACTAATATCTCCACTTTTCACCAAGGCTTGGCTACGTCATACCTGCCATCAATTTATCGCTTGCCTCTCGCTTTGCGCAAAGTCTCTTCTGTTCAATACCATGCGCCCAGCCTCTTTGTCTCACCCTACCCACTTTCTGTCTGACACCAAACCACTACCCCCACACGCTGCAGGACAAGCAAACAACTCTGTGCCTCCTTTTTAACCCACTCTATTTCAATCGTGCTTGTGCCCAAGTAGCAGTACCATGGCTATCCCGGAGAAGCCCTTGCCGCGAAGCACATCCGATTCTCAGGTCTTCAACGTCAAGCTCACGCCAGTCCTAAGATTTATGGCTAAGCGGTCATCCCACTCATTCCTCCCGAAGCCAGTCTCCAATGCCCGCCATACTTCACTCGCAGCCATGCCAGCGAAACCTACCATCGAAGCGCCCTCCGAACTC
Organism: Melanomma pulvis-pyrius CBS 109.77; assembly: GCA_010093585.1. NCBI lineage: Eukaryota > Fungi > Ascomycota > Dothideomycetes > Pleosporales > Melanommataceae > Melanomma > Melanomma pulvis-pyrius. The sequence continues at coordinate 6,839 of MU001960.1, forward strand.
GCAGCCCGCCTCCGTCTCGATCGCGACCACTGGCGCACGCGCTCTCTCCGACAAGATTCCCAGCTCCTTGCTGCAGACCTCCACATCAAAGCCTTCCAGCACAATATCTTCACCCTCACTACCGCCAATACCGACCTCCAGAACCGTCTCGACAAGGCGATGGAGAACTACAAGATGCGCAACAGCGACTATCACACAATGTGCGACAGGAACTACCAGCTTATTGAGCTCATCGAAAACTGCGAGAATAGGAACACAAAGCTGAGGAAATCGGATCGCATGAAGGAAAAAGTGCATCAGCGCAACCTGAGGTTGAAGGCGCAGATACAAGGACATGTCTGTGGGAATAAAGGAGACAATGAGCAAACGATTCTCGAGGCACTTGCTGCGGCGAATGAGAGGATTGAGGAGCTGGAGAAGGCGGGAGAGAAGCTGCTTGACGCATTGGATTGGATGGGCGATAGTGATGGGAGTGACTCAAGTGAGGAAGGCGAGGAGGAGAATGGAGAGCTTAGCAGGGTCGGACTGGTCGAGGCTGAGGTTGCGTTCCGCGGCATACTAGAGGATGAGACGTTTAGAGAGCATAAGGCGCTGTGGGAGGACTTGCTAGAGCCTTGAAGTTGTAACTGTGGTGTAGGTAAGAGAGCGGCCTACTCAGTAAAGTTGAAGGTGGATACTTTGAAATTGAGCGGAAGGTTGAAGGAGAATACTTTGGGAACCGGGAAGACTTGTTGTTCTTCGACCTCGGGATAGGAGCTGGTTAGCAGTTGAGTGCGTCATCTTAAAAGAGATGTGTTTGGTAACGTTGGTGGCTCGTTACTGCTCTTCTTGTCGGTGGTTTTCAATATGCACCTATCAAAAAAGGAAGGACATGACTTTGGGAATGGGAAGACTCATTGCGCTCATTACTTTGAGTTTTGCCACGCAAGCTACAGGAGCAGGTTAGATTTCCCCGAATCCGGAGCATGAAACTAGCTAATACTCGACCAGTAATGTTCGGATATCGATGTTCATACAACTTGTAACACTACACCAGTGTGCTTGTTCATGGCTCGATATATCGTCGCTCTCATTCCCAGGTCATTTTAAAGCATTCAATATACCTACCTAGACTAGTATTGCAAACTCCAGCTTAACTTCATCAAAATGAATGAAATACCAATCTTCTATGCTCTTGATCTTTCTTCTTTCATTATTAGCGAAAATTTGATACTTTCCATACATCAAACACGATTTCAAAGTGTTTCTATCATGAACCTTGATCCCGACACTGCAATCTCTGAAATATTTCAAGAGAACTTAGCAATATGATCGCGCCAGATTATTTTCTTTAAAAATTGAAGCATCAAACTGAAGGTGCAGGCCAGGCGTTGAGTTATGACATACGGTGACGTTGACAGTGCTTCAAAAAGGATAAAACCATTAGTTGTCTCGGCATTACTGCTCCTTTTGCTGTTAATAGAGACAAGGAACTGCTAAATACAAGTTTCTCCTTGATGAAATTTTGTTTGGACCTTGATTCTCATATTCTAAAACTTAGAAGTGCTAAATTTCCAGTTAAAGTCACCTCAAGTCGGATTTAGCAGCATAGGTTAATTGTTAGGAACTTCCTGGATGCTTCAGAGTGTTCTTCTTCATCAAGACTCTTAACCTTTTCCATTACGTGAGTATGGTTTACCGCCTGCTTATCTGTTTCAACTATATCATGAAGAATTCTGGTCCAGATTGTTAGTGCACTTAATTGAACTAGCGCCAACAATCACATGACCGTGACTGAGCGCCTTATCTCCAGGACCGATAGACCTTGTAGACTCTCCACTATCGGCACGAATAAGTTAGATTTCATTCTTTTAGTATCCTAAACTACTTATAATAGTTTGCCAAGGTTGCTCCGGATCTAAGAGTGGAGCAAAACGAAGGTGTAGATTTATTTGGTTCCGCTCTGGGGGCTACAAAGGGAGGGGCAGAATAATGGTGCTGGTGGGTGTAGGTATCACTGTGGCCTGGGCAAAAAAGCCTCATGCGATAAGTATCGGGGAAGACCTGAACATGTAGGTAATGATGGAGGTGGCTCAGCTGCATGAGCCCACAAACACTGCCCCGCACATTTGCTGCTTCCACACTTCCCCCATGAACATTTCGATGCTTGTTCAAACACTTCCCCAGGAGTGATCAGAACTGCCTACATATCAACACAACTGTCTACTTGATGATTTCGGCTGTACATCTATCCGAGCATGGATCCCGTTTCTCTTGTAGTCGCCTCAGCCTCAGCCGGCAAAATTTGTGTCTCATTAGGCTGGAGTCTAAAGAAATTCATGGACGGCGCAAAAATAGCGGACAAAAGGATTGAGTCACTAATTCACGACATCAAGACCTTTGGAAACATCCCGGATGTGTTAAAGGAAACGGTACACGATCCGAAAGTTCAGTCATGGGCTGAATCAGGTGGAAACGTTCGGAGCTATTGGGAGGAGCTCCTCGTTTGTCTCCAGGATTCGGAGAAGACATTAGTGGGCCTCGAGCAAACCGTTAGCCGCATCAACAAGAGTGCGCAGATACTTGATTCTGCGAGAAAGGAACTGCGACTCCAGGTGGCAGCCGATGAAATAGGAATGTACCAACACCAAGTATCATCCTCAAAGAGCACGATGCAGGTTCTCTTGAACACCGCGATCTTGTAAGAATACCCATCTCCCTATTAAACTAATTTTAAAAGAGACAAGGACCCATCAAGCTGCAAAAAAAGGATGCTACAAACATGCTCTTGCCTCGATCAGATGAGACTCAACAAATGATTTTCAATCTTGGAGTACTCTTCAACCAAAAAATGGCCTCCCTGGAACAGTCATTTCAATCCAGTTCCGATTCTAAATCACCCGGAGTAACTCTGATGGATCAAAGACCACATTATGAGTCACTCGCAAAAATGAAGAAGGGGTTGGTAGCTGCCTCAAGCGTCATCAGCTCGGCATCAACTACACTTGGTCGAGGGCCCACAGGGGGATCAACTGTGTTCAACGGTTCTGAGATTGGAGACCTATTGTCCCCTGAGCGAAGCGAAATGACGCTTAGCTGGGTTGAGAGAATTTCCGAGTCTGACGAGCTGTCTATCACGCGAAACGACCCGTCTCGCTTTAAACAAAGAGTGCCCCTGGAACAATCAGACCCCGAAGACGACCCTGAGCTGGGAGAAGAAATGGTTTTAACCTTCTTCGGCTTTGCTCAGGAGCATCTTCAAATGAAGGAGTTTGACGATGCGGAATCGAATCTCAAAGAGTGCATGGACCGGGTCTGGGACAGCATCTCAAGAGGTCATCCATGCGAAATCAGCCTAAAAACTCTAGGCGACACTGTGAACGATCTCGTTTTGATTTTTAAGGCGCTACAGGAGTTCGACAAAGCCCAAAGATTGTTACGAGAGAAGATAAACCTCTTCAGACGAGCCCCTGGAGACAACACTACCGTCATCTGGAGTGATGTACTAGTTTTGATCGAGATTCTGCTCGAGAAAGGCGATCACGAAGAAGCCTTAAAACATGGACGTGATGCTGAAAGGTGGTACAGAGCTCACAAAGTCTCCGGACTGGAGGGACGAAAGAAGGCCCTTGAGCTCATAGCCAAAATCTACATCAAGACAGGAAAGGAGCGGAATGCGAAGGGATATTTGGCGATTGTCCGTCGACTGTCTCGGGTAGATTTGTCGGGCAACCCTATCCTAGCAGAGTCTACCATTTCGGTGTCATCTCCATCCAGATTACAGGAGACAGAAGGAGACAGCATGTCACAAGCACCCCAAGAAAGCCAACAAGCAACATCTTCGGCCCTCAACTTTCACCGTGTATTTATTTCTGAACCTAACTGGACCATTAATGGAGATCCGCGTGAAGAAAAAGGAGTCATTTCAAACTCCGATCGAGCCTCATGTTTGGAAGTGTTCCCATTGGAAGCCGACGTCGGAGTCAATGAAAGCTTATATACATCAACACAGAATACCGGCGGTGCAAATCTGGAATCTGAGATAATATCCACGAGCCAGAATAACACCTCAGATATAACACCAGTCGATTGTACAATATTGGTCCCTCACAGAGAGCTAGAAAAATATCCGATACCAACGGATGAATATCATGGGCCAGATCTTGGACTTGTAACATATGGAAGTGACCCCATATTTCTGCCCCCGTACAATGTCCCGTACGATGAACACCTACCCAAGAACAATACAACCCCACAAGCAGAGAGCCACGGCAGACATGCGCTCCCCCAGACACAGCAAACGGAGGATGAGGGTGCCCGAACTATAGGAATTTCGCCGAACGGCATCGAGAACCGTGAGAGTGCTCGTTCATATAAGATCGTCGAAGAAGGAATGATATTACCACCTCCAACGAAGCTAAATCCGAGAAGCAATGAAACCTATATGGATAGACCTCCCAGAAGATCACGCAGCACGGATGCGATGCTGAATGGGAGATACGGAAACAGCGGGAGGCCTCGTAAAAGCTTTTTTAGTGCCGTAGCTTCTACTTTAAAGAGGAGATAACGCGACGTTCTGAATATCTTCGTGTAAGGTATGCTTTACGTCAGTGTAAAACAGCTCAGAAATGTAGTATTCTACACTCGGATGCAGCATTAGTTGCAATCCAAAGCATCACCAAGCCCGCCTAAAGACCACACCGCGGCGACGGGGCAGCCAGAACACAGCCAAGCCTTGAAACGGGTAAAAGGATAAACGCCCACTCTCCAATCACTCCTCATACTGAGGGATCAGAACCCGAAAACATCCCCGAGGTCGACAGGATACAATCTCCCTCTAAGTACAATCTATCTATTAGTGGATTGAATATTGTGTCTTCGTTTTGGCCAAGCGGAATTATATTTCTGTAAATGCTTCACGTGGAGAACAAAGCAACCACAACGTGTCAGCAGATTACAGAGAGGGCCTGCAAGGGTGCTACTGGTCTCAATCACTCTCGACCAAGAAGTCAAGACGGCTATTCATATCAAATATGGTGCTGATGAAAAGGACCGAGCTCAGGGCGTATGCATGGGAACTACGCGCATTGACTATAAATCGCACCCCGCCTACTCCGTACAGAAGAATGAAGACCCGACGACGATCCGTGTCTTCTTGTCGCATGAAAAACCTACGATGCTGTTTTCACCCCTCATCAGCGCGCTGGCGCTCGCTTCCAGCGTGACCGCCATCCCCAGCTTCGTGAAAGAAGCCCGACAAGCCACCACGCTTAACGCCGCCATCGTTTCTAAAGGCCGCTCCTATATCGGCACTTCCTTGACTATCCGCTCCGACAACTCTGAGCAGAACCTCATCAAGGGCGCAGAGTTCGGGTCCATTACGCCGGAGAACGCAATGAAGTGGGATGCTACGGAACCATCAAGAGGGTCTTTCTCCTGGGGTGGTGCTGATGCGATTGCGAACTTTGTGACGCAGAATAAGAAGCAGATGAGATGTCACACCCTGGTATGGTACTCACAGTTGCCTAGTTGGGTTAACAGCATCAATAACAATGCGACACTGATGACGGTCATGACAAATCATATCAATCAAGTCATGGGGCGGTATAAAGGGAAGTGCACGCATTGGGATGTGGTGAACGAAGGTAAGAAATTTGGCTCCTCCTTTATCTGTTGCCATCGGGATGAGGAATTAGATCGTTATTTGTGGATATACGCATTTGGAAGAGATGCTGATCACTTCGTATACAGCATTGAACGAAGATGGCACTTATAGAGACAACGTCTTTCTCCGCGTCATCGGCGAGCAATACCTCCCGATTGCCTTCCGCCTGGCTGCAGCCGCTGACCCAGCCGCAAAGCTCTACTACAATGACTATAACCTCGAGTACGGCCTGGAAAAGCACCTCGGCGCACTCAGAATCGTCAAACTCGTGCAGTCATGGGGCGTGAAGATTGACGGTGTGGGTCTACAGGGCCATCTCGTCACTGAGAAGACCGGAACCCAGTCTACGCCAACCCCATCCGTGGAAGTTTTAACGAAGGTTCTACAGGATTATGCAGATCTGAATGTGGATTCCGCTTATACAGAAGTCGATATTCGGATGAACACCCCGAGTAACGCAAATAAGCTGAAGATACAGGCAGAGTGTTATGCGCGAGTCGCGCAGAGCTGTATCAATGTTGCGCGGTGTGTGGGTATTACGCTTTGGGTGAGTCTTCAACCTGGCATCTGTTTAGTTCCTGGTGACTCGACTGACTTTCACGAAGGGCGTCTCCGACAAGTACTCCTGGGTGCCGAATACCTTCTCTGGCGAGGGCGCAGCTCTTCTCTGGGACAATAATTATGCGAAGAAGCCTGCATATACTGCATTCTTGAATGCTCTCCAGGGGCCTGCTACTGTTTCTTAGAGATATGTTCTCCGACTTCTGTACGTAGCCTTAATTTAGCAATGAAAAGAAAACCCCCCTTTGGATAAAGAGATTCAAATTGATGCTATGACAAAAGATTTTTGAAGGGGTGGTGATCCACTAGAGACAATTCCCTTAAATGAGCCTGGAGATCTTAGACGTACGGATCGAAGGTTAACGTAATTTGGGCTTGAGGGCGACAAGTAAGAACCGGTTTTGTAGTTTTGCGTTTGCGCTTTTTGCGTTTTTTTTACTCCTACCGCTTTCACTACTATGACTTAACTAAAGCTTCATTTTTGGCCGAAATTGGTTTAAGCTGAGAATCTGAAGGTGTTTACATAGAATGGGGCATCCTTAAACGTAGTCTCCCTAAGAAAAAAGGCAGCTCTATAAAAGACAAGATTTATTCCGTGTATTTGTTTTGTGGCCATGTCCCAGAGGGATTATCGTGACTATCCGCGAGCGCAATGTCATGTCATGTGAAGAGAAGAGTAGATATGATAAAATGATGGTGTGAAAATATGGGGCTGGAGGTCGTCGGGCTGGAGGAACAAGAACTATGTTGTAGTAGAAAGCTGAGAACATCTGGAATTGACTTATTTCTATTTTGAGGCTTTGTTCTGCGATTATTGGCTCTAAACACGTAAATCCGAGACCCGCTCAAACAAACGAATGAAAGGATGCATTCTGGGAAGACGCAGCGCATGATCCCGATTCGTGTGGCCTGATTGGTGGGGGCAGCAAAAGCGTCTCGTTTAGGAAATTCGATAAGTATTGTCCATGGATGAACCTTTCAAGCCAACAGTAATCGACGGAATTTCAAAGATTTACTCAAACTGGCAATGCACTCACGTGGAACCTTTGGTATATCATGAAATTAGGTTGCGTGAGGGGAAAAAGTTGTGGAAGCTAATATTGAAAGAAAGTAATTGCAAGATTGAATTGGCCCTTTGACAACCCTGCTTGACATATTGCAACCGACCATTTCCGACGTATCCAAGACCTGCCGGGATACTCCCCGAGAATGTGTAAGTTGACATAGAAATCCCACCGGTGACGAAATCAAGACCTCTGAAATAGAAAACAACACAAAGCCTCATCTCTAGCCCTGTGTCACCGTCCCCTTTGCCTCTTACGCTATCACCCATAATAAAGTTTGAAGTACATTTGAGGTTGCTTGCGTAGAGGTTATCGATTTCTTAGGTACCATTAGTGTAAATTCATTTGCAAGAAAGAGAAAAGAGGAATGTTACACCCACCATAAGGTATATCTAACCCGAGCTGGGCTTCGGCTTCGGATTGCCCGGGATAGGTCGCTCAGGCGGCGGGGGAGTGCTTCCAGTACCGGACATTTTGGATCTAACAGTAAGAAACGCTAGGCTTCAGTCTTCGAATTGCATGTGTGCTGTGCTTGTCTAGTTCTTACCGACACTGAGCAACTGTGCGAGAAGGAGAAATTGGTGTTGTATAAATTGGTTGATCTTTCTAATGATGAGAGTGAGGACTGAAGTGAATTGTCGAGGCAGTTGGAGCAAGTTCTTTCGTGTTTTTATATCTATCCGATGCATTATAGGGGTAGGTGTGTCATGTCCGTAGCGGAAGTCGACGGCTTCTCGATTGAAGCCCAAAATCTGATCCAAGCTAAACGAAGACATTGGCACAGGCTGAGTCCACTATTGAAGGCCCGATATGGATCGTATGATCATGAAGTCCTCGCCGTCTCTGATAGTGTAATGAAATACATCGTCGTTATTGGTCGAAAGACGCTCCTATCTTCCGGTCCATCATCGGTCGAATCTGTCGGCACTTTCAATCCCATTTCTATGGTTCGACTTGTCTGCCGAGACGATTTAGTGTTTCAAAGGAACGTTGAGACATTGAGGACGTCATCTATGGCTGCGTACGCTGCCGCCATGATCCGGTTACACGGCATGTTTCCCCTTGGTTGTAAACGAAGTGGCGCCGCAACTACTAAATGATCACTCAGTAAAAACAATGAATCATTCTTTTCTCGAGATACACTGAATAATGCGTTGTAAATTTCTTGCGGCCTAGATGAATAGCACGGCTCTCCCTCCCACTGGACTCAGTTCGGCAATGCTCCCTCTATGAATGGTTTTGAAAACGACCTTTGCGACGATTTCTTGAATGGACTATTCCTATGCTCGTGTCTGTAAGCCGACGATCGTCCCGTTGACATGGACCGGATCCGCGACTATGATCCTTGCAGCGTGAGCATCATGCAGACAGAAAATCATGCCACTTCAAAGTTTAAATCTTGAAGGGGACTAAAGGTGACGTATTATCTTGCAAATATATTGGCGGTGATATTTCCGTCTTCTTTCAGAAATATAACTATTAGCAAACTTCGCCATCTCTAGCACTTGCTCTAAACGCTATCATTTCCTTAATTCTCAGCATATTCTTGAGAAGATGCGGCCTTCATATCACTATATACTCTTACTGGTGTATAACAAAGTTTATAATGCGCGATCTTCATAGACTAAGACACCACCGTCAGCCAGCACAAGGCCAACAAAGAAGTGTCTTAGTTTGTGTCATCATTCATACCGACAGATATAGGATACTTTTTAGGAAGAATACAACGTATAAGTCGATTTCAAACATATAAGCATTACATATATTAGCTTTGCAAGAGATAGGATTGGCGTAACGGGCTTGAATGTATAACTCTTCTGCTCTACTTTCTGCTCTACAATGCTCATTCTAGTTGTTCATTGTATAGAACCTGGAGAAAATTGTGCTTGTTATATAATAGAAAAGGTGTACAAGCAACGAGAAGTAAATAAAAGCTTAGGACTTGTTGACAATGAAGTTGGAGATAACTGGCCGACAGAAAAATATTTGACCTATTATAACGATAATCCCGAGTGAGATGAAGGTTCTACTGTAGTATCCGGCAAAAGTATTGTACAGCAAAACCCTTTGCCGAAGTATTACACCAATCAACTAGCTTTACAGTGCTGATTCAGCGCACAACCTCTCTCTGCGTTGTTTGAAACAGGTGGGTAGAGAATTTAACGCACTAGCTACCGCCCTGACCATGTATAATACTTATGCTGGATACTATAGTAGAGTTGCTATACATTGTATGTTATGCAGATCAAAAACATTTGCGACACCAAGGCAAATATTTAGTCAAGTGACCTGATTTTTGTGTCACCTAGGGATCGTACAGATAAGACGCTCGCTACCGCGCCTATCATTCATATAACTAAAACACTAGCTAAACCTTATTCCGGCTTCGCTACTCAAAGTTACTACCTAAGAGCCTCGGCATCATCCTTCTAGTGGCGGATGACACTGCAACGTCATTGATCTTCGAGTGGGATACTATTACAAGGGTACAGAATAGTCATATTGAAATGATCCCTTAACCAGGGCTAAGGTTGGAGCCCGAGTGTTGCCTTACACGCGTCGTCGCGATCAAAATATTAATCGTTTGCCTCTCGCGAGAACATCGCGACGTCACACCGTTCCCTCCGATTTCACACTCTACCAAAAGAGTTCCTAGAAATATTTTCACGTCTCTCACATACCGACCAATTATCCCTCCCGAAAACATACCGCCAGGCTTATGATTGGACTGCTGCACTCGATGAACAGCGCGCAATCAACATTGAAGAAAGTAAACATTAGCTTTCTACCAACGGGGGAGTTTCTCCACTCTGCGGCGCTCATACGTTTAGCTGAAAACGTTCTGTGCGAGCGCCACACGAATCATCCTGAAGATGATATACCTTTAGACGTTCCTCGCTTGCATGATTTGGAACTTTCGGGCCTCATCGTTCACCCTCTTTCTCTAACTGAAATCTTCTCACGCCAACCAGCGCTCGAGACGGTGTCCTTCAACCGCATGTGGCTGGGCACACCGTGCTATAAATGATCAGATATCGTTTCTTAGCTACCACCATCCTGCAATTCTGGGTATGTGGTAGATTGTGGACAGGAGCCTTTCCGAACTTCCAGCTCCCGGTAACTTATAACTTGGCCACCGACTTCCCCCCTTACAAAGAGCCAATCCTAACATGCAGAGGACGGCACGACTTTGGCGGCGTTCGTTGAGAGAGAGTTTGGGCTCGGTCCTGAGTGAAGGAAGTCAGCAACAAACCTAGTAACTTGGATATTCGCGAGTAGATAACCTAATGTGAAGTCCTGAGGTGCGGGCGCGGAGGAGGAAACAGGAGGATCTGGGTAAAGTTATCGTTATATCTCAAGCCGCGGAACAGCTACATTGCCAATGTTCACCTTACTCAGTGACTTTGGGAGAGCAATTGGAAGAGAAACGTGGCACGTCGATCGTTAAGGCGTTGACCTCGGGAGGAGTTGATGGAATCCCGTATCAAATTGGGAGCTGTTGACACATGGATGACTCAGCGAGCTTTGTGTTAGTGTGTGATTGAGCACTAGAAAGTTGAAGCGCAGAAATGTGGATAGCGAAACATTTTACGTCGCCCTTAAGCTCCGAACGCGGCTGTTGTTCTTTCTGCTGACCGAAGGAAAGGTCTAATCAACCCCACCACGTCCTTACGCTTCTTAAGCCCACTATAGCCGATTTGTGGACCAAGCAGCGGCTAAGATGTAGTCTTAGCTTAGTGAAGGGGAATACAATAAGATAGGAGAGATAAAAGATAAGTAGAGTAGGGCAGGCTCCGCAAATTGAAGCCTGCCTTTTGGCAAGTGGGTTAAGTGTTACTAGCAAAACGCCAATGTTGCAAGCATACTGGGTGCTTTAGTTTGGCCTGACGAAGAGGTCGGATCGTGAGCGCTGGGTAACGTGGAGAAGAGATATGATGATAGCTATGCTTAGCGAGGTACTTCTCAGGGCTATGCCGTTCTATCTTGCTAACAATCTATATGTCCCTTCGCAATGTCATCCATTTCAGACCTTATAGCAACCCCATGACCAGAACGGATCAGCCATCCCTCCGTCTACGCACTATTTAAACTGCTCTAGAGTTTACCAGCCTGCAAACGTACCCACGGTCCTGCCTATACCAAATTTGTCAGCATTAAACTCTGTTTATCTTGAGTTTAGCTACTTTGAAGCGAAACATGGTACGTATATCAGTAGTATTATAAACCGTTTGACTCATTCGCTCAAGAAGCGTCATAAGCCGCGGTGATTATCATCAGAAGGATTTGAAGAGATTGCCAATAGAATAAATAATAAGACACATACCTATTGTCCTAAACTCTCTAGTATGAGGAGCAGTCTTGTTAACGCTTTGGTGCCCTTTTCTAGTCCCTGTTATCGACAGGTAATATATAGACAAAGCTTAGTAAGGATACATCGCGTCGTATTCGCGTTGTTGTTGAATCTCTTCATGGGAATGTACTAAGAACTACAAGCGATATGCAAATAAAGTATTTGCCTGTTTGAAATCTTCCGCTATCTTCAGAGGATGCCGCAATGACTTTATAAGGAAAGGGTAGAGTGTGGCTTAGCTAGTAAAGGCGATCTATGACTAAATATGAGCCGAGATGCATCATTCGTGCCCTACGCTAGCAAGGGGATGGCCGGCCCGCTCCTGCCGCACCCTTCTCATTGAACGTCTGGAACGGACGATATTGCCAAGGGAGGTAAATCACCGCAAAACCTGAAATACGAGAACTATGCTAGGCTCATTTAGGAAGGTTGGTCCTCCAATCACTGAGTTAGGATCATAAGGCTCTGCTCAACGACGGGGTTCTACTGTGTACTGTACCAGACACTCGGCACCTTGCCGAAACGCAAGGTTTGATTTCTAGGGCCTCTATCTTATCTTGTACTTCTACTATCACATTCTATTCCCTTCAGCAAGCTGAGACTACGTCTTGGCTGCTGTGTAATCTATGAACCGGCGCTGGTGGGCGCGAGGACGTTGTAGGCTTAATCAGGTCGTTCGTTTGGGTAGCGGAGATAATGACGGGGGCTTTCGGAATCTCGAAGTGGTACGATGGCGGTGTCGATCGGCTCGCTGGATGAACAAGCGCCGGGCTGGCCACGTCTTGGCACTGCTTCCAATTCTGAGTCGGATTTCACCATATTCCGAGCGCTCGTGCGATCCGCACAGCCACAGGTCTTTTGATAAATTACCCGCGAATACAGTATGGGCAATGATGGCTGCTCAAAACGCATCGGGAGTGAATTATGACGGAGGAAGTCAGGATGAGCCTGGAGGCGGCTTATGAACGCGTCGATGCGCTTGGTGAGGAGAGAGCAGGAGAGAGCGATGAGAGGAACACGAGGATGAACGAGGTTAGGAGAAGGACCGCGGTTCCTAAGACTATGATACTTCCACCAGATGTCTTTGGGAAAGAGATTTCGATGGTACGTTCCGTTAAATCCATGAATAACCGTCTTGCCAGCTTGTTGAGCACGTCGGCAAAATTGGTATTTTGGCGCGTACTATTCCAAAATTGCTGATGTAATATCAAATTATGCCGTTGTTTGCTTTTTACTCTGTTCACCGCACTGGGGAAACTGCCTGTTCGGGAAAAATTCCAAAGCCATTGATTACTGGAACGGCTGCGAACGCTGGCAACGACAAGGGTTTCTACATCGAAGTTCAATCACGTGTGTTCTAGCTTGAGAGAAGGCTTGGATATGATTGGTCTTGTGTCTCGGGTTCGCTCAATTCCGATGAAACACGGTATGCCGACCCATTATGCGGCCGGGGCGGGGTATGATAAGGCGGGCATCTGCCTCTTAAACAGCATCTCTAACACCGCTTGCATTGTCAAAATTTACCAACTATGGACAAGCGAGCCACTAAAGTAAGAGAAGAGTGCATGGCGTTAAACGTGGATTTAAACATTTTTGCTCGACATTGTCTTCACACAGTTTTTTTCCGTTTTCTCTTCTCATCTTGTCAATTTTGAATGTCATTTCATCCCACTAACCTCAATAACAGCATCTACAAATGCCTCTGGCTTCTCCTGCGGCAGAACTGTGCCCGGTGGCCTGAACCTACCTATGCACCCTATTCCTCGTGAAGTACTTCGGTGCTAGAACCATTTGTACCAGGGAAATTGTCATCAGCGGTCGCCTCCAGCGTTACAGTCGGCACACTAATCGTCGGTTGCAACAACAACAACTTCTCTACCTCCGCGTAATCTGGATCTCCAGGCGCGTAGATTAACCGGTCCTGGTAAACATGTCGAACGATGAACACATAATCCGGGTCCACGAATGACTTCAACGCGGGATCAAGGTCCGCGTTAGTGAAATTCCACGCCGGCGAATTGCGCGTCCACGCAACCCTTGAAATACCCTTCCGATTGGGAATCAAAGCTTTCTCACCTCGTGGTGTGAGGGAGCAATATAAGTACCAGAATCTAGACTTAATTGTTGGATTCAGTGGATCCCGTACAATCACCAGAGTTGTATCTGGTATGTACACGGAGACGAGGCCATCACAACGGTCGGGCCAAGAAGGTCTTGAAGATGGTTCTAGACGGCGAACGACATAAAACCAGCGCGGCATTGTGTTGTATAACGACACGAAGAGGTTGTAGTCTCATTGTAGAAGGACTGTACATTTCACTCCAAGCTACTAAAATAGGAGACTGGTTTCCGGATTCACTTCTAAATCTACTGGTGTGAATAATGTTTTATTGCGAGCCATCCATGCCATAGCATCGTCATTGTTCTCGGGGCACGCGTCACCGCCAAAGATACGCTTGTCCACTCTTACCACGAGAATCGCGCGCTCGAATGCTCTCGCTGAGGCTGTCAGCGCCGAAGGAATCAGGTCACTCGAGCTTAGGAAGTTGAGAACTGAGATCACAGCTCTCGAAGCAGTCTGGTCTAGAGACGGCATGGCACTTGAGCTTACACACAGAAGCGTAGGACCTCTTATCTAATCTTGAAGAACAAAATATGTCGGGAAGGTTTGCCGAGGATGATACCATATGGGAGATTCTTCAAGTACAACTGCTAAATATGGAACATATTATTAAAATGCGGGGTATAAGGACATTCATGGAGTATCACTAGTCTAAAGGTGTGTGGAAGCCACATTGTCAATTAAACTAGTTAGAACAGGCGATCTCTTGATTGAAGCTATCCTATGCAATGAACTATGTAAAGCCGTACCATATATGAAAGCCCATACTAGCCGACCGCTGACTACCTCATCATAGTGCTCCAAGGGCATCACCTAAATGTCTTTTCGACGATGTGACTTCAACCTCAGTCTCTTGTGGTCGAAGCCTTGAAACCATATCCTATACAAGGCTACTTCTTTCTCGCCTTGTGTATGAACTTGCAGTCGGGCTTGTCGCAGTGGCCATTCAGGAAGTCAAAGCAACTTCCAATCCTAGCGTTAGAGCCCCCGTCTTCAACTTCAACTTCGCTATAGACGGTTAGTTATCAGAGGGTGGAATTTGTGAAAGGAACAGTTTTTCTTACTTGTTGGCTTTTCGCTTTTGGCCGGAGCGCAGCGGTAGAGTGGAGACAGTGGACTGGGGCGCCAATGATGGGCTTGGGTTAACACTCGCGCTGTGTGAAACGGAGGCATCGTTGGCTTTTCGCTTTTGGCCGGAGCCCAGCGGCAGAGTGGAGACAGTGGGACTGGGGCGCCAATGATGGGCTTGGGTTGACACTCGCTCCGTGCGCAACGGAGGCATCGTTGTCTTGATCTGCATGGAAATCGGTCTTGGGCTCGGAAACCTCCTTCTTCACCCCATGTTTTTCCCCCTCAAGGAGTTTCTGCAAGTTTTGATTGTCCTTCTCAAGTGAAGCCACTTGGTCTTGAAGCTCGCTCACTTGATGAATGAGCATGAACTGGTCGACATGGCTTGCGTCCACTGAGTCATACGCAGTTTTCCTGTCGTCCTCTGCAAGTCGACGGGCTCGCTGCTCGTGTAACAGTTGTCCCTGGTACTGTGCTGTAACGTCTGACAGAACGTTGAAAGCACTACCATTTCCCAGGTGCTCGGCCTTGAGAGACGCGTTCTCTCTCTTGACCTTGTGGTAATCTTTCTCTGCCTGTTCTCCGAGCCGGTATTCGGTAGCTTGAGTGACAACCCGGCGACGGTCACGGTGGATATTGTCGATAGTACTCTGCTTTGCCTTGATCTGTGCATCGTGATTTGCGACGGTATTGTTGTATTTTTCCTGCAAAGCAGAATACCTAGCCTGAAGCTGGTCATGATCCCGTTGCAATCGTATCAGAACTTGGTTGGGATCGCTATCTTGGATCGTGATGTCGTTGCAGTGCGCCACATTCGAAGTTGAGTTTACGAGCATGGGGAGTTGGTTGGGATCACTATCTTGCATCGTGATGTCGTCGCTGTGCGCCAACTTCAAAGTTGAGTTAACGAGCATGGGGAGTTGGATGGGAGCGGTTTTATATCTTGCGGTCGGTTGGAGAAACTTCTAGGCGTTAGCGGCGCGGGAGTTGTGTGACTGTTCGCTTTTCCCAGATACATATGTGAATGCAGGCGCGACTGGTAAGGCTGCAAAGAAAAATTAGGCGCGAAGAAAGGGCTGGAAACATTTTGATATTGTTCGCAACCTTAGTTGAATTCGGTGGTCGGGGTCCACGGAACGAATCTGGCCTACATTCGTTAACGATGCATAGGCACAGCGTGGCCTAGCTACTTCAAAACTCCCAGATTTATTTGCTCAGTGATCTCCCAAAAGCTCAACTGACATGATTCCTTCGGTACTGACAGCCTCAGCGAGAGCATTCGAACGCGCATGATTCTCTTTGTAAGACTGGACAAGCGTATCTTTGGCGGTGACACATGCCCCAAGAACAATGACAGTAACAATGCGCTGAGCTCTGAGGGCTCCGGGTCTTTCCTTACTTTCCCTTCGTTGCGGTTTGCGGCTTTGTGGTAATTGCCTATGTCATTATCTTGTGTGCTGCGCCTTAGGATTTCGGGTGTAGGTGGCTTGATTTGGCATCTACAAAGGGTAAGAACGTCCAGTGTATAAAATCAAAGTGAATAGTCCGGCGTGGAATATGTTTTCACTAGTTTGAAACTTTGTGGAGTCTTAGTGTGAACATCGGGCAAACTAGCGGGGAATTTCCGGGATCGGTAAGCGAGCAATCAACTGTAGATTATCCCCAGGTACGAAAAGTTCCCTCCAAATCCTTACGCCCCTTTCACTGCGATTTGCGAAACCTACCACCCAACCTTGACTGATCTCTACGTCGGACTTGCAACATGTCTTTTTCATTAGAAAATACCGCAGAACTTGTCGCCAGAAGAATGGATCAAATCGCTCGGCGCCCTGAAGACTTCCAAACCGGTGAAGAATGCCCGGCCCATGGGAGCACCATCCGGCTTCTACTATCTCGAAATGAGGTACTAGCTTCGGAGAAACACTGCTTACGCCTCGAAAAGGACAGTCTGGCAAAGACTCTTGCGACCATAGAGCAACAGTTCAAGGAATACCGTGATGAGTCGAACAAAGAGAAAGACAAGCTACATTCACATTTCATAGAGATCACAAAGGAGGTGGCAGACAAGAGGGCAGAGATGTCAAGAGAAAAGAAGTATATGAATGCCGAGGCCCAAGCCATCTATAAGTACAGATCAGCGTACCCGGTACCGTCAACAGCAGGGCAATCTCAAATTTCTTCCATATTTGACGAGTCTAGACAATCCAGCAATCCCGAAGTCTCAGCCGAGCGACCTCCAACGAAGAAACGAAAGCGAAAGGAACACTCCACCCCCTCCATCAGCAATGTTGTCATCTGCACGCAATGCTATGCCCACGACTTTAAGTGCGACCATGGAACCCCGTGCAAGGCATGTCAACACAATAAGACTAGGTGTAAGCGCAAACGGTGCAGCACCTATCACTTGGGAGCGACGAAGTGTGGTCGCAACGACTGCCCCTTCGCGCACCCGGAAGATGGTTATGCGAACACGGCAAACTTGATGAGACGGACTGCTAGAGACAAGGGCTTGCCTCCTCTGACGAAGAGACTGAGGCTACTGGACAGGTGAGTAGAGCGAAGCTATCTTGATACATGTATAGTAACTGACGATTACTAATTTATAGTGATCACGATACCAATAAGCAAACGATACCGACCAAGGAAGCTAAAAATGGCGTCTGCTATGCATATCTGCGGGGTCATTGTGGGAAAAAATGTTGCAAATACACGCACCCAGAAAGCAACGAGGCAACATTCAAAGCACGCTTTTATCCCAAGTTTGCGGAGGAGACAATCTGCATGGACGACTTGCAAGGCATTTGCTATACAAGCCGTTGTAAATTCTTCCATCTCCCCGAAGGAGACGAGAAAGATCATCATCGGGCTGTGAAGAATATGGACTAAGACTTGACTTATATCACAATATGACAGCTGGCGGGAGATGATTGGATACCATAATATCAGTATTTCAGACAACACGGGATGCCTTTCCTACTCTCGGCACTACGGGTATAGCTTAGAATCAGTGAATGTAATACGCCGTTGCGGAGAGCATAAACTAGAACTCACAGAACTACTAGTCCTGTGGTTGGCGTGTGTTCCACTTCAGATCGGAACAAAGGCTTACCCGGTGAAAAACGTGACTTTGAGGCCGTTGTTTTCTCTCCGTTGAAGATAGCCATCTATCCTTACTTGAGACGAGACAGTGATGAGTCTCTTGAAATATGTATACCTACGAAACCAAGTACAATGCTATAAATGACTGCAAATCTATTCAATTCCAAAATATCTGCTTCAAGTTGATTGTTTCTCATTGGGTCGTCATGCATCAGATGACTGCGAGTCGTTTTAAACCTCCAACAACACCTTAGTAACTACAGACTTGCAATCCAAACAAACATATCAGGTATGATAGAAACCCGTATATTCTCTAGAAGACTGCGTTGCGTGAGCTGCCGCAGCGTACTATACCCCGTAGTCAGCTACTATAACATGCTACAAGTAGCGATGTGCACGCGACAAAATTCCCATCATAGCCATTTCCTACCCAGGTGAATGTGTCGACATTCTGTTAGTAACTAGCCTCCACCGACCCACTACCAAAGGAGCCAATATTGATTTTCATGGCATTCACGTTCACTCCAATTGCCTTCTATGAGCTTCTATGTCCGTGCTGCATCACATGACCCATGGCGCTAAGGATATTAGCGTTGCCCCGTGGATTATGTAAGGTCACCGTTTCTCCCCCTTCCACTCACTCACACTCAACTACCCAACTTCAACCCTAACACCTTTTTCAACTTTCCCTTGTGTCGTTACTGATTGCCCCGCCCTTCTTGTACCACTTTCTCCCTCGTCATTCACCCACGACCATTCATTGGATCCTCTCTTGTCTTTCATCCTTCCACGCCGATAGCAATGCTCATCTTACGGTTGTTGCCTCGATGAGTGGGTTCATCGGTCCACGACGGTAGCACGACTCAGTGCAATGGCACATATGAGCGTGTGAAGTTGTGCGTTGGGGCTGGACTTTGTGCAAGGTCGCTTCTGAGTCAGGTCCTGGCAAGGAAGTCGCTCCACCGTCAGGGAAACCGATGCATGTGTAGGCATGCACGGGAACACCATTCTCAAGGGGATGGTGGCTAGAAAAGCTTGCGCTCCATTGGCAATGGACCCCATGCCAGTGGGTTCAAGTGGCTCTGGACTTCGGGCGCAGACTCATGAAGACTTCACTGTCGATTGAGTTGCGAGGGCAGCCTACCATAGCACTTAGTCTCGACCTCAATCCCGTGCTAGGGCGTGCATACCCGGATTCATGCACTTGGCCTAAATAATATCCTGGCCCTTTGACTTCTCTTTGGGATCACTGTCCTTTTTCATTGCAATGTCGCCTTCATGGCGACTTTCAAGGAAGAAGCAAAGAAGTATGGAAAGCCTTTGGCGTCTGAGAGCGCATTGTCTCTGTACAAAACATCTTCGGCCTGCTTTTCTATGGGCATGCGAGAACTTCTATAACCGAAATGAAATATCTTTAATGCAACAAATGAATGGAGAGATCATCAGAGAAGTTTGTATCATTGTAATTTAGCGACACTGAAGAATAGCAAGCAGCCGGTTTGAAGTCTGGAGTCGCTCATGCGCGGTATACCAAGCAAAGGTCTCCACCAAAAGATATCAAGTGGAGTTCTCGACACCCACAAGTCAACCCCGGGAACCGCGCGGCCCTCTACCACCACGAAGCTTGTACACCTGTTATGCTATTCCCAACTTGTCTTCTGAGCGGCGTCCGCTCTTCCAACATCTCACTCGGCACGCCACCAAGATACCCCGCAGTTGAATGAGATACCCAACACTGCGTCCTCACCTCCGGCCTTAATAGCGGCAACATCGCCAACGCCATCACGCAAACCACATCTTCGAGTTGACAAGCTAGACATTGGGACCATTGGAAGCACATTGCATTAGATACACCCGAACGCTAGACAAAAGAACGACGAACAAAAAAATTGAAGAGCGACACTGATGAAGAGCAAAAACAAATGAAAAACGAAATCGACGAAGACCGTAACTGACGAAGCGAAACTGACGAAGAGCAAAACCGAAGAAGAGCAAAACAGACGAAGAAAAGAACATCCACCAGCTATATTAATGACAGAATCAATCCCGCGCCGTCTTGTAGCGCTTGGGTTTCCACGTCTTTGACAGAGCAGTATAAAAAGAATCTGCCACCTTGTAGAACAGGAGTTCTGTGTCCGAAACTCCTACCCGATCAACAGCACAGAGCGGCGTCAGAACAATTCTGTTCTCGTACTTCTTGATGCAGAACTCGTGGTTGGCAGCACACATCTTGCATACCACCTTGTTACCATCGAAGATGTGTTCCTGCATTGGTCCCTTGCCGGCAACGCATCGCTTTCCCTTCGACAGGCGTATTTTCCTGAGCCAATCCGGAAAGTTCACAACCCATTGTTTCAGCGCGCCCTTGATCTCGTCCGGGAGCGTCGAGAAGGCGGAGTAGGTGCCGTCAATGTGAAGCACCTCCAGATTGTCGAGGTCGACAACGGCTTGGAGGATAACGGGGGGTTGAGGGGCGGCGGAGGTTTGAGGAGCGGAGGGGGCTTGAGGGATAGCGGGGGCCGGAGTCTGTTCAATGTCGTTGGCGTTGAGGATGGGTTCACCAATGGTGTCGTCGTTGGCGTTGAGGATGGGTTCACCAATGGTGTCGTCGTCATCGTCCGGCTGGTAGACGTCGTGGAGCTCGAGGTCGTCATCGTCCCGCGGCCCGTCAGTCCGACTCCGCTTGCCATTCGAGGAGCCTTCGCCGTTATCAGCGCCGACGGGCCGCTTGTTTCTGGCTTGGAGGTCCTCGTTCGTGGCGCGGAGCTCATCGAGCTCACTGTTCCTTTCGTTGAGCAGCTCGTTGACCTCAAAGAGGTGATTTCCAAGTGAGGAACGCATCTCTGCGAGTTCAGCGACATCATTATTAAGTCTCCTGATGGCCGCCTTCTGCTTCAAAATGGTGCTGCAATTCTTCTTTTCCGCAGTCTCCATTTGGATATTGCTTTCTGCGAGGCGTAACGCCGCACTGGAGACTCTATCCAAGGACTCGTGACTGCGGATCAGGGCACCGTTGTCTGCCACGAGGTTCTGATAATCCTCATCGTGGTTGCCCTTCTTCAGCGCCGCATTTTCCGCTTCCAGCGTCGCATATCGCGCTTCCAGCAACGCGTATCGCGCTTCCAGCGTATTGTGCATCACTTGGAGCCCTACGTTCGAAGTTCTGAGGTCGATATTATTCGTCTTCAGTTGCTCGATGAGCTGATCCTTTGACTTGACGATAGGATCAAGCACAGCCTTCGAAATATCGGCACGTATTGAACGGGCGGTCGTTATCTTGCTGCTTGTATATGTCAGCTCTTTGATGCGCATCCTCATCGACTCGGACGACGTCGAATGCGAATCTCACTGCTTCTGGAGAGCGGACTGAAAGCTCTCCCAGGCCTCCTTGAGGCTCTTCAATTTGGCCTCCCATCCCGAAGCGTGGTTGGCATCCTGCTTCTGAAGAAGAGACTGGTAGCTCTCCTGGACCTCCTCGAGGTTACTGGAATTGGCCGCCTGTTCCGAAGCGAGAAGAGTATTCCGCTCCCCTTCGAGCTCATAAAATCTTTTCGCGGGCTTCAGCATTTCAAATTCTGCTTCCTGGATGGTACGGTCAGGGATGGCTAGTGGCGAGGCCACCGGGGAATTGCTGCTCGGGTTGGACATTGTGAGGTCTAAAAATAGTCAGTGCTGCTCAAATAGCTATGGGCTCACTGGTGGTGAGTGTTGTGCCTTACTTAAAGACGTGAGCGAGGGCGAGAGTGTGAGTGTGAGGGCTTGCGTGAGGTGTGGTAGAATGAGGAAGGTGCGAGGTGTCGAGATGGGATGTAGGAGTGGAGAAAGAGTGGAAAGGTTGCCAGCTTAGAAAGTCGAAACGTAATAAGTCTTACAGTAAAGAAAAAAAGAAAGCGAGGAACCGTCCCTGTGAGCCTCAGAAGTGTGGTAAAGAGAAAAAGGAACCCGGAGGGGTTGGGCGGGAGGAGGTTTAAGTATGTGGGTACACCGGTCCCGAGGAGGGCAGTCGCGCCAAGCTCAAAACTGCAATGGGCACTGTTTACAGTTCTTTGCCACGAGCATATAGAAGCAACTGTATCTCCAGCTGTAAGAGGTAGAGGCGAGAAGTTGATATAAAAGTAGTGAGTGGTGAAAGGAGACATCGTGAAGACGAGGATGACTGCTAACAAATTCATTCTAATAATTTATTCTATTGCCCTCAGCGCTGAAATCAAACCCCAATTCTACTATTGACTACCAACTTTCCCATAGAGGTATGTATTCCTCTTCGTATCAAGTTCCTTTGTAGAGTCTGCTGCAGCTCTCAATTTGGCTATAGTCTCCCTTGCCTTAGTGATCCAGGCATCCTGTGAGACCATTATATCATTGATCTCGCTAACATCGCTGTTCTTCTCGCCAATGGTCTTTTTCAGGTCGTCGGCGTATTCGCGTAGGCTTCGAATCGTCTGATAAGCCTCGTCCTTGTCTTTGATAGCAGTCTCCTCGCGCTTCCGTGCCGCGCCAAGCAAATCCTCAGCCTGCTTGACGATATAGTCTGCACTTTGCTTGGCCATCTCCACGGCCTGGTCTGCCTGATCGCGGACGCGCTTATTGCAATTAACAGCGTGCTGTTGAACTTGTTTCATGGATTCTGCTGCGTGCTTTTCGATAAGGGCCTTTTGTGAGTCGAAATTTTCCTTGGCGAGCGAAGACAAACTCGCAGACACAGTTCCAGTCCACTATTCAGCTGCGTCAACGCGCTCCTGGGCTTGCTTTTCGGCGGCATCAATGCGCTCCTGAGCTTGCTTCTCGACAACAGCAATCCGATCTTGAACCCGTTTCTCAGCCGACTTGACTTGCGCCTCAGCCCAAACCCTAGCGTCTTCCATTTGTTTTCTCGCGTCGGCAATCCTAGCCTCCGATTGCTGAGTAACAGTACATATGAGCGCCTCTTCGCGGCATCTTGCATCCTTGACCCTCTCCTCTGCAATCCTAGAAGTCTCGGCCATCCTTTCTTTCTGAGTACGAACTTGCTCCTCCAAGCGTCCTATCTTGGTCTGGAGGTCAGCCATCGACGTTTTCTGGTTACTATGAAGAGCGTGGGTTACGTCCAATGAGCCTTCCATCATTGATCTCCCGGTGAGCTCAGTGTTGTGGTCTGCTCGCAATTGATTCGGCTGAGCCTTCAGATCGACAATTTCCTTGCTTTAGGCGGTAGTGGCGAGTCGCTCGCGCTCTTCGAGCTTTAGACACCTTGCTTGCAGCTTGCTGTTGACGAGTTGGGGTAGTGGCGGAGTGAGGTGACGAAATGGAGAAAAGAGAATGTAGAGCTTGAAGAGTTGTTTTGTAGGAGGGAAAAAAGAAAGTGAGGAACCGTCCCTGTGAACCTCAGAAGTGTGGTGAAGAGAAAAGGAAACTGGGAGAGGTCAGACGGGTCAAGGGTAAAAGTTTGTGGGCACACCGGCCCGGAAGGTCCCGAGAAAGGCAGTCGCGCCCTGGTGCCTTCCCTCTCTATCCCGCGACATGACCGCACGTAATAGACAGCATACAGTATACGGCTATGAGCTATGCTGGCCGTGGGAATGGTCTGCAACGAGTATTGTCTGAGGACAAGGCGTTCGGCCAGCATTGAATTGCTATTCTTCGAGCTAAGCTACTACGCCCTATAGAGGACGATAGAACATTCAAGATCCGACTTCACCTCCCCACTAACAGGATTGAACACCACCCTTCTCGATCTAGCGTACGAGAAGCATCTTCAACTATAAAAACCCCTCAACAACCGTGTACGGTCCGCCTTTAAATCTCGGGCGACTATCAACCAGCGTGCTCAAACCGAGTGCCAGAAATGCCGGGCCATCACCCCCATCCTTTTGATCTGAATCACTCGACTCGGGCTCGCTCGATACCGACTTTGAAGCATCAGAGTGACCATTATCGTCGACATCTCTGTCGTCATGAATCGGCTCTACGTCGTCCTGCTCGGGAACCTGGTACGGTTGTAACCAAACCCAGTCTCCTACCTTGATAGCCGGGATCGGGACGGCGGGCCCGGGGACGACATGTGCACCCCTGGCAAATTCGTACCCGGGCTTGAGACGGTATTCCCGTTGGAAGGGGGGAACGTCTGCAGGGATGACCAGAGGACCCATCTGGAGGAAGGTAGTCATCTTGTCCATGACCGATTGCCATGTCCATGAAGGGAGGCGGAGGGCCTGAACTGGAAAGAAGCTGGAGAAGGCATGGACGGGCGTAAAAGGATCTACAAGTGCGGCAAACGCTTTGAAATATGTGCATCTGTCCGCGAAATACTTTTCGTACTCGGCGCCGGCGTAGTACTTGTATTTTAAGGGGTCCAGCCAGAATGGATCAAATTCGGGATAGTTGCTACTAGTTATGAGACGGAGAGGATATCCTTCAATATCTGAGGCGTCACCGCCCTTGTCTTGACTCTCATCGTAGTAGTAAATGTAGAACTTGTCGAAGTCGAACGAGAGACCATCGTGGTCCTGCTTTGATTCGCCAGCCTCGCAGGATTGATATGCTTTAGTTATATTCTATTTCGACTTGTGTCTCATCTTATAATAGAGAACCTTGACATTATTCCTGCGCCTCAACCATGGACCCTATTTTATTCGTGCCCTTCAGAAGATCTCATGCTTATTGGTCAAATGAAACTTTCAATTTGATTGCCATTATCTATTCATGTAGTGTGGTCTCGCTTCCCTCAATTACCATTTTGAAGGGACGAAGTGGGCATTGGACGGGTTCGCAATCCTGACATTCATTCCTCGAACGGTTCAGCCCGATTCACCTTTCATTTTGCATCTAATCGAGTAGTCACCAGCTCTAGCCTCGGAGTCCTGCTGATAGCCATATTTCCATCTCTTCGAGGTCGAGGTTGAGATCGCCACCACCATCTGCCAAATTGCTCAACATCGACATGGCTGTCGAACGTGGTGATGAATCATACCCCCTCTGGAAAAGAGCGTTCCGTATATCCTGTAACCTTTGGCTGCTGACACCTGGATTGTCACGCTCGTACCGGGCAGCTTTTCGCGCTTCGGTAGTGTAGTTCGAGTTGTCGACGAATTTGCGCACAGCAGCATTGACGTCCTTGAGGAGACAATCTTGATGATATTTGAACTTTTCATCGTCCAGGATCAACATCTTGGGGAGCCCAGCTGGCAGGGTTTCGACCCACTTGTGGAACGCTGCTTTGAGATGGCTTGCGGCATCTTGGGTGGAAGGGCGGGTGAGACTTGGGGTTCCCTCAACCTGGGAGCAAGCTTTGACGTACGTTTCGTTCGTTCCGAGTAGGTGGACTGTGATGACTTCCTCGACGTATCTCTTCTCGTATTCCTCCCATCTCCAGCATGGCTGACACAAACCATACTGCCCCCCGGCTAGATCGATAGCCCACTTCTTGCCGCTCTTAACCGAGGTCACGCAGAAGATCTCATGCTTGTGTCCGGGGAAGTTGTGGTGCTCGTAGCCGTTGGGGTAGACAACGATCGTCTTGCGCGGGACATTCTGGAGACTGACGCTCACCTCTTCGATCTTGAGTTTGAGGTCTTAAAGTGTGAGCTTAACGGTCATAAAGGGGGTAAGTATACTTACGGGTGAGAAGTGTGCTTAGCAATTTGGCAAACAAAGCGATCGGCTCATTGCACATTAAGAAGCACAGCACTGCCATCTTGACGCTCCTCTCGGTGATCAAGTGATTAGGGAAATCCGCGAATATGCCATTCTTTCTCATTGATATGGGGCCATCGTAGATGTAGATCCGGTCGTTCTTGACCTCCACCTTGGCGATGGGGCTGTCGTACGTAATTTCGCGGAAGTCGAGGTATGCTCTCTGAAGTGTATCCGCACATCGTTCGATAGTTCTCTCCAAGGAGATCTCCTTGCAAGTAGTCTTGTGGGAGGCCCAGTCCAGCTTCTGACAGTCTGTTCCGCAATACACGTCGATCTTGCAGCCGCCGCACTTCAGTGTGGCCGGCTCTCCGCAATAGGAGCATTTCGTGCGCGCGTCTTCGACCATGGTGAGTTGCCGCAAAGTCGAGACTCTCGGGTGGTAAAGGTGTTGGGTTACAGGTGAGGAGTGAGAGAAGGTTGTCAAGTAGGTCTTGCAAGTGCGTGCGCGGACGAAAGATTATCCGATGCCGCTCGGGTGAAGGTGAATATTGTAAATGTGAACAAAAGGTCAGTTATATTGTGACGCGGCCGTCTAATAGATCTTTGTCAGCTCGCCGCCTATGAGCACTCTTATAATAAGTGGGTAGGAAGGACTCACCTATCTCTATATACTCCTAGTGGGGGAAGCGTGCAGCTCTAACAAACACGACTAGATTAGCTGGATCCATAATTGCTCACCATTTGGGTGACGATTCTAGGAAATACGGCTAGCTTGGATATGTTCTATTCTGTGGAGATGAGTCACTAGTAGTCGTGCTAGTCGGCCATCATATTCCTTCAGAGAAATGCACCCATACCCATCCCTCAATGGAGCTCTAAATCCTGTCGGACCTCCCAAAATAAAGCCTATACCGTAGCTTGGTCCCCTGACTTCAGGTATCCGTTTTCCCAAAGGTTGTCCCTCATCCAAAAGGTTGTCCCTCATCCAAAAGGTTGTCCTTCATCCAAAAAGCCATCTATAACCACTCCTGAAGTGAATCCGAGATATCTCCGCTCAGTCCATTTGCCGTCCCAAGCGCTCATCATAGGTCATGAAATCAACCGTCATGGCCCTCTCGCAATATCCATACATCCTGGTAGCTTCTCCGCCCAAACCCGTAGTAGGTGTAGAGTCGGGTTACTAAATTTTGATTAGTGCACAAAACCAAGTTTTTGGGCACCGTCGAGCAGTAATTACAGCCATCGTCGAGGACTTTCCAGAGTTCCTCTCTTCCCAAAGAAGAGTTTTGCTGATCTCTTCACGGTACTCAGCGCCGAGCCGGAAATCTGCCAGGGCAGTGCTGATGTTGGCAAGTAAGTGCCGTTGCTGGATGACGAATTGTTCGTCTGGCAGCCAAATGAGGTCTACAAGATCGAGGTTGGCATTCCCCTTCCATTGTGCGACACCAGCTTGGAAACGGTCCATTGCCAGCCAGGAGAGTCGGAATGGAAGTCCGCAAAGACCGGGTATGTTAGCATATCCCTTCAATAGCTGTCTCTGGGTACCGAATTCATTGATCTCGACCCTCTGCTCCACGAAATTGGCGTACGCCGTTGTAGACATGGAAGCCCTGTCGATACCGTATGCAGCACCGGCCGGATCTAAGATCCAAGAGTTTGGAAATGCGCGTGCCTGGATGAAGAGGACATGCTGCAGGCTGACTTTCGACTGTTTGTCTGGACCGAGAAGGGTTGCGCAGGCTGGATCATGAAGGCTCACTTTCTGCTCCCTGATTCTAGCGGTCATGTAGATGCCTAGAGTTTGCGTGAGTCTTGATAGCGTTCGTGAAATGCTGTAGGCAAATGCACCCTTGATCATGTGCACGAGGAAGTCATGCAGATATCCGACCGGATCCTCCCCGGCGTAGGCTGATAGGACAGCGTGTTGATCCTTTGTCCTGTCGTAGAAACTTCGAGGGAATCGGAACAGAACTTCGCCAGACTTGGAGACGTCATTGTCTGCTTCCTGGACAATGATCTTGTTCTGATGTTGAGAAACAGACTTGGTCTTGACGGTGTACACATTCTCCCGGAAGATGAGAAAGGCCGCCTTCCAGGTCCCGGCTATGCGCGTAATGGCCTTCTCCAGAAGAGCCTTGCAGTCGTTTTCATGGACGCTGAGATATGCCTTCTCGCAGTTTGGATGGCAATAAGCAACCATTGTGCATCGTGAGCATCTGAACACGCCTGTTTCGCCGCAGTTGGCGCATGATGTGGGCATGCTGTAAGTCATCCTGACTTCAGCTTGGCGCCGACCAAATCTTTACGAGATTTGGTGACGCTGCATACTAAGCACAATTGCAGAACAGAGAACGAACACAGGGCATGGCCCTTGGGGTCTAAGAACATACATCAGAGAGCTAAACCTATCACTACTCTCGATATTGAGCAGAGTGGTGCATGCAAATGTTCCTGTACTAAGTAGGAAGTTTAGGCGCAGTGAGTGCGAAGAAAACTTGATATGGCAAGTCAGAGACCCAGAGCAGTGGATAGTAATGTATATAGGGAGCCCACTGGTGAGTGGAGAAAGTGGTGTGGGCTCTAGAGATGTAGAGATCGTTTAGATAGGTCTCATCGTACGGAAGATTGATGGTGTGGTGCAATATATATAGTAACCTCGTGAAGGTCGAACTGAGATCGACGGTTGGTTGAGCGTAGGAGTAGAGTGGAGGATCGATTGAGAAGAGGGAGAGAGTGGTGTTATAAGAGTGACCAAGAAGTGAGTGAGAGGAGCAGCATACGGCCGTGTGAGGGAAAATGCGTGATAGATAGGAGCAGTGAAAACCTCTCTCACTACAACTAGATGCTACGTATGAGATCGAAGTGAGTTATTCCATTCTCATACAGATAATGTGAGTGAATAAGAAAATATTCATTCTTCAATACGGGCCTAAGTGAGTGCATATATTGGCATTCCATCATTCTCTTCTATGTTTACCAACCTCATCTCTCAATGCTTAGATACAATTCAATAGAACCATAGCATCTACTCTCAACTCGGACTTCTTAGACTGACGTACACGGACATTTTCTGCAATCTAGCTCATGGCCATGTAGCAAACTGAAACCACAACGCTACTTTATCCGAGGTACGATAGCTAATGATATCCACTTACGGATAGCATTGAAGGATTGGAGAGCGGCACTTGTCAATGTTTTCGCGGTTTGGCCATTCCGATCCATGACCCACTTTTTCTCCGTTTCAAAGGTTCCAGTAATGCTTCAGCACCCCTCACCCAAACAGCCAAACGTCGCACGCCACCCCTTAGCGAGGCTTGTTTGTTTTTGAGTTGCTATTCTAGCTCAATGGGGATCCGGTTTTCGCTTGTGCCGCGTGGGCAGTACCACAGGGCAACTTCTCCACGACTAACGGAAGCGCGCAGTACCGATCTATTTTCTCTTTTCCAGCACCACGTCTGCCACGCCGTTTCTAAAACTGGGACCCACTTTCGTTTCCCTGGGCGTTTATCATGTCCGCTTTATCTGTTTGTCTTGTCCTTTTGTTCCAGCTGGGCATGTCTTGTATTTCGATATCGCTGTGATGGCCATTATGAATCGGAAATATACAATGCACACGATGCAAAAGCGCCAGGCGACTTCCGGTGGGGATGAAGACGAGAACGATGAAGACGAAAACGACGAAAACGAAAGGGACGAAGATGAATCCCCGACTCCGTCGGAATCTCCACTTCCTGAGCCTTCTGCAAAAGGGAAGGGCAGTCCTCCTCCTCCAACTATCACCAGTCAACCTTCACTGTCACCTAATCCGCCAATTCCACCTCCGCCGCTAGATGCTTCAATTGCGCCTCCGCCGCCTCCTCCTCCGGAAACCTCATCACCATCACCACCACCTCAGGAAAGCTCCTCTTCAGTCTTCTTTTTTGTACCGGCCTCGTCCATACAGACGTCATTCATCACAATCACTCAATCGGCAAAGGGCAAAGGCGAAGAGGCGCCACCATCTCGATCGACGACATTGGAAACGACATCACCAGTCTCCACAAATGACCCTCCTACCATCATTATCACTGCGACACCCATAATCGTTACGGTGACGCCTTCGGCGGATATTCCAAAATCGACAACAGTGACAACATCAGCCGCACCAACGGTAGCCTCGTTCCCTCAGCAGCCAACGAATCCCCCACAGGCCCAGCAGAAAGATACTAGTATCGGGCCAGCTGCACAACACCTACTAATAACATTGGGAGTCCTAGGTCTGTTTCAATTACCCGTCAGTCTAGACCATACTAATCCTTCGCAGGCGGGCTATCAATATTAGTCGGCATCATCATAATTCTACTACGGCAAAGGAAGAAGAAACACCAACCATTTCCACATCCTTCGGGGAAACCTGCTCAGCAGACCCAGCCCCACGCAGGGCAGGAATCCGAGCCGCAGTCTCGGAGGGTGGACGATGCGACGCACGAAAGCATTTTCTACACCTCTAATAAGAACATAGGCGTGGTAACGAAAATCACAGGCGGCGAAGCGTCGAACGACAAGGTTAGTCCTACGGCATGTTCGTCTGCGCATTATTTAACACTCCAGCAGCCACCGGGCGAGCGCCATGCACACAGGCTAGGTTCCATTTTCCAGCGCGAGCGACCGTTTAGCGCAGCACTGAATTCCCTCGTTGCGAAGACGCGGCGGTCGCCGTACGATACGAAGCTGGGGCCGTGATCAAATCTACACAACCCACACCCGTAGATAGATGTGAACAACGGGCGGGGGCACTGGCTGCCCTATGCCACGATAATTGTACATATGCGTAGTTTCTATAATCCGAATCTGGGGGCCGAACAATGTCGTGCATATATATCGCGCGATAGTATAGCCTCTCTTCCGCCTCGGCTGGTGCATCCCTCGTCGTTTGATGATTTGCAGCGCTATGCGACGGGTCGGCGTGGGGCCGTCATGCACCAGCAGTCCCAAAACGGTAGGCGTTTCGTGTGCAACAGCTTCCCACAACACCACTTCAACGAGCGTGACCCAACATTTTTCCCGCTTCTTCTTCTTCTTGGTATTCGATTGCCTTGACGGCAGCGGATGCAGCAATAATCATGATTTGAATTTTCGGCCGCTTGCTTTCTTTTACTTTACTTTGCGCACTGGTCTACCCGTCATGCCTAATAACCTGAGGTTTACTACTACTACCACTACTACCACCACCACTACACCCACCTCGTCCAGTGTGCCCAATCGTTTGAACGATGTCACTCTACGAGCCCTCCATCCGGAGTAGCACCTGGTCTCTTATATCGCGGCGGCTATCGCGGCGCTTCACGACGCTGGAGGGATGGCGCGAGGTCGGACTGGGCGTGTACGCCATGAGCTCCAACATCCGCATGTTCTCGCTGAAGCACCAATTCGACGCCGAGCACTTCCGCGACGACCAGGTGCCTTCGAAGATAGAACCAGATGTGCCGCCCGTGCCCAAGATACTGCCCGAGGAGGCGTGGACCAGGACCTCGCAGGGGACGTTGGGGAAGGTAATTGGGTCGGTGCGGGAGCAGCGCGTGGGTGGGATTGGAGGGGGATTGGAGGGAAAGGAACAGCCGTATCATACGTATTCGAGGTCGGAGAAGTGGACGCTGGTGGCGATTGTTGGAGTTGCGGGCTTGTTTCCCGGGCTGTCGGCGAACATATATCTGCCTGCTCTGAACGCAGTTGCAAGTGTATGTTGCTACCCCGACCATTTCATCCGCTCGAAGCACTCGCTGACATGCTGCAGGACTTCAACATCGGGCTCGACCGCGTTACGCTGACCATAACGTCGTATTTTCTCGCACAAGGCTTTGCCTCGATACTCTGGGGCCCACTGGCGGATGCCATTGGCCGCCGTTCCGTATACATCTACTCCTTCCTCGTCTACATAATTTCTAGCATCGTGCTCAGCTTCTCGCCCAACTTCGCAGTCCTCCTTGTCTTCCGCGGCATACAGGCTGCCGCCATTGCATCGACAGTGTCATTAGGAAGCGTGGTCATTCACGACATTTCGCTGCCCACGGAACAGGACAGCTTCTACACTTTCAGCCAGGGGATCAGGAACTACACCATCGTGCTCGCGCCCATCATCGGCGGGCTTTTGTCTAATTATTTGAACTTTCGGGCGGTTTTTGTGTTTCTTCTGGGGCTGAGCATTGCTGCGCTGGTGGTGATACTACTGTTTCTACCAGAGACACATCGCAGCGTCGCCGGGAACGGGACGTGGCCGCTGACCGGGATCCATCAACCACTGATCTGGCGATTCAAAATCTTTGGGAAACCAGCGCACGTGGATGAGCGTAGCCTTTCGGGCGTTGCACCGCCACTAGCTGCGAGAGGATTCATCGAGCCGCTGTTACTGCTGAGAGAGAAGGATATTCTACTGAGTCTGCTGTTCAGCGGTGCCATATTCGCGATATGGACTATGGTGACGGTTTCCACGGCGGGGCTGTTCAGAAGCGTGTTTGGTCTGAACGAAGCCCTGCTTGGCCTGGTCTTCATTCCAAGCGGTACGTCTCCTCTCTTTCCCCGCCTTGGACATCCATTCTAACCCGCACCCAGGCCTCGGCACCATCGCAGGTTCCACCCTTATGGGCAACCTTCTGAACCGGGACTTCCTCACCGCCTCGTCATCCTACAAGGCGCACCACTCCCTGCCCCCCTCAACAGCCATCTCGCGCAGCTCTCTCCCAGCCCACTTTCCGCTCGAGCACGCGCGCCTCGTGCGCCTCCCCATGGTCACCATCATCTTCGTCATCAGTATCTCCTTCTACGGCTTCACGCTCTCCTACCCGGCACTGACCGAGCGCCCGGGCTGGATCCTCGTGCCGCTGCTATTCCAGTTCCTCATCGCGGCGACGGCGAATGCCGTCTGTGCGATACACCAAACGCTCATCACTGACTTGTGGCCGAAGAACGGCGCGTCGAGCGCAGCAATTAGTAATGTAGTTAGATGCGTGTTTGCCGCCGTGGGTGTGGCGGTCGTGCAGCTGTTTATAAAAAGCGTGGATGTCGGGCCTGTGTTTCTATCCTTGGGATTGGTGGTGATGGTGTTTGTGCCGCTGCCGATTGTGCAGTGGTATTGGGGCGGGGATTGGAGGCGGGAGCGGGATAGTCAGGGGTCGAATGATTGGGAGGAGGACATGCCTGAAAAGGTGTGAAGACTTGTAGATACCAAATACACAAATGTACATACAGTGATCTTCTGAGAAGGGTCACGTGGGAAGCGAAGCGAACGCCACGGCACGACGCCGTATATCCCATCCCGACCAACACCAAGCCACCCTCCTTGCAGCATCACTCACAAACGTCCAAGCACAGCTGTTCAGTCTCTAGCGCATCCCGAATATGCCATCCCTAGGCTAGCGGCTTCTAGTGCCGTAATCGACACTTCCTAAAGCCGCAAGTTGACACCTTGCTACGCCGGGATTGTGCCTAAGTCTGCATGCTTAGATCTTATGCTTATTACCCATTGCGGCATCGTGGGTTATTGTGGTGCGACGTGAGGATGGTCTAGGCGCCCGCTCAGATATACCACGTCTTGCGCTGCTGTGCCATCTCATATACTGCGTATTTGTGGCGTTGGAAATGTTTTGGTGGGCGGTAAATTGGGTGAAATTGTAGATGATTGTTACAGAATACCATTTCTATCGTTACTGCGCGTGCTGTCT
This sequence comes from Melanomma pulvis-pyrius CBS 109.77, assembly GCA_010093585.1. Classification (NCBI taxonomy): domain Eukaryota; kingdom Fungi; phylum Ascomycota; class Dothideomycetes; order Pleosporales; family Melanommataceae; genus Melanomma; species Melanomma pulvis-pyrius. The sequence goes on from MU001960.1 coordinate 40,059, forward strand.
TTGCTTGATGATATCGGCTGCTTTCTCTGCGACTGCATACATGGTCGCCTGCAAATGCGCTGCGGGAATCATAGGTAAAATACTCGCATCCACAACACTGAGCTTTCTCACCCCATACACCTCCAACGTGTCGCTCACACATCCCCCCAGCTCCTCCGGCATCATCGAACACCCGCCGCTCGGATGTGCAAACAACGGGGTAATCTGGTTCTGTGCTACAAATGCCTGTAAGAGGTCCTCGTCGGTCTGGTATTGAACGCCCGGCACATTCTCGACGGGAGAGTACCGCGCGAGGGACGGCGAAGCCCAGTGCTTTCTGTTCCAGCGCACGAGTTCCCCGAGGACGGCCACATCGACTGGATTCTGAAATGCGTTATGGAATACGATTGGGTAGGACTGCGGGTGCGTGGTATTCAGCGTGATGGTGCCCCGCGACAGTGGCTTCTGCAATACGATGCTCGCGCGGCCGGTTGGCTGAATCGGGAGCTCGACGATAGCGGCTGAGTCGCCGAGATAATGGGCCAGCAGAATATCTCGCTGACGGACGTATCCAGCATATAGAGCATGGACATGGGAATACCGCTTTGGGAGAAAGTCCACCGGCTCTTGGGCTGCGATTTTGGCGGTGATTGTTTTGTACTTGGATGAGAGTTGCTTGAACGTCAGAAATGCAGCGGCGTTGCCACGGCCAAAAGACCACGGCCCAGTCCGGTCTTTGGCGTATTGTGCCGCGGCAGAGGCGTTGAACGTTGCGTTGCTGGCGAGCGTGTCGGGGTTGGGCCACGCGCGATTTGACAGATTGAAGCTCATGTACGCCGGGACATGGTCTTGGAAGTTGGAGCCAACGGCAGGCGTGTCGCGCTTCACGTGAATCTTAGCAGCCGTGAGGACGTCCTTGGGCCCGAGTCCGGACACCATCAGGAGGTGGGGCGTGAAGACGCCGCCCGCAGCGAGGATGACTTCTTGAGAGCCGAAGACATGGGTCGTGGTGCCATCTGTGTTGGAGGTTATCTTGAAGCCCTGGGCCGTGAGGTGTCCTTCCGTGTCTTTGGAGAATAGGATCTCATCGACGTGTGTATTGATGAGGAGTTTGAGGTTGGGCCGTGACTGAACGGGATTATAGTACGTTATGCGAGCGTCAGACCGTGACGCCGTAGCGTTGTTGATGGTATTGGGAGTCCAGAACGCGCCGAGAGGGCTCGCGAATCCCTCCTTGGGCAAAGGAATGCCCTTGTCACGCCACGAGTCAAAAATGGGTTTGTAATCCGGGTACTGGTAGGTTGGGATTGAAACTTGCACCGGCCCGTTGCCGTACGCGCTGTCGTCGTATGTAATTCCGATCTCTTTCTGTGTAGATTCTGAAGGCGGAGTAAATGTGAACGTCTTTTTAAAGTACGGCTCCAGACCTTTCCACCCCCAGCCCTTGTTTCCAAGATCTTCCCAGGCATCGTAGTCCGCATTTGAGCCCCTGTCAAACTGCATCCCGTTCACAACAGAACCGCCTCCCACGACGTTACCAACCCGTACGTCGTAGGTCCTGTTAGCCATTCTCGGCTCTGGGGCGCTGGTGATGGGGTACAAGGATTTGATATTGAGATTTTGGGAAAAGGTTGGGATGCTAGCAGCGGGCGATTCGTCGACTTGACCATTCTCTATCACGAGGACAGATTCTGCGGGAATTAGATGCGGCTTCTAGGCGAGGAAGCTGTTGACAGACTTGTCTTGTCCTCGGACAGCCGGTTGGCAACAACTAGGCCCGTGAGCCCTCCGCCAACAATCACGTAGTCGTATGTTTGGTTGCGCACCGAGTCAAAGGCAAGTCGTCGCCCTTGTGGGGAATGTGGAAGAGCTGCAGCTGAGAAGATGAAGGCGGCAGCGAGTAGTCGGGACATGATGGAAGTAGATGAAATAATAGAGATTCAACAATGGGCACGAGAAGCTGCATCCAAACGCGAATAACACGAATTTTATACATCCACGTCCGTAGTCAAAGATGTCGAACCCTGCAATTCGTGCGCACTTTGCGTAGGGCTGTTTAGCCGGAGTTATTGAACGTGTTGCGGGGTACAGCAACTAGCATAAGAAGGGGCACCTGGACGCTCGAGATGGGTTGAAATTTACGCCCCGAAGTCAGTAAGCATATTGCTTTCCTCTTGGTCGGCTGGCCTGCATTTGGGTGCGAGGCGAACGAGGAGCGACGCCCGCTGCCGCCGGGTCGAATTCACCAAATTCTCAACCACAGACTACACTGTACAGACAAGACATTCAGATGTATCAAGAGACGGTGGCACTGGAGGGAGAATGAGACGAGAACAGATGGAGAGAGAAAGAAGAGACCAAAAGAGGGGTGAGAACGGGAATCAGCCCCGCACGGCAGGCCCCAGACAAGGCGTCCCATTCTCGATAACATCCAGATTGCCATGTCGTCGTCGCCCTCGCTCCTCGTCTTCATCAATCGTCCACGAGAGCGATTCGAGATGCGCTGGTCGAAACATGATGTTTCTTGAATATCAACAGTGAGGGCCAGACTCTTGCGGAAATCTCGCGACGGCTGGCAACCGCGCCGGGCCACTCCTCCGTCAGCGGTCACGGGCTCCGGCCCAATCACGGGCCATGGGGAATTCGGGATGGCACACGGGATGGGAAGGAAGGCGGGAAGTCATCACGGGCCGCCCGCAATCTCCCTCTGTTGCCCAACGCACGACAACCACCACGACTCAGATCTCTGCACAAACTCACGCAGGCGTCTGACACCCACCCACTGTCACGTCCCAGCCCGCCATGGCGACAAATCATGGCCCGCGACCCGTGTTGCCGGGATGCGCTACGAGTCCGTCTGCCAAATCCATTCGCGACCCTTCCCAAAGGATGGCGTCTGACACGCGGGGCCACTTGGTGCCCTGACTCAGGATTCCAACCTCCAGGCTCTCGCGGTCCTTTTCGCTGATCTATGGGGCCTTGATTCGCCCCTCTCCAGCCTTCTCAATGCTGGGAAGAACTAACTTTGCTGCCCTGCGGCGAGACTCCGTCTCTCGCCATATAACCGCCCCTCCCGCTCGCCGTCCCTCCCACATCCGCGACCATCGCCGATCGCGAAGCAAACTCTGCAAAGCCTCCGCCCATCCGCATCAGCCTCTGCTTCTATCAACAGCCCTCGGATCCCTCCTGAGTTCCGGGCTGCTTACTGAGGATCCTCATTGCTTGAAAGCCTGCTGCGTTCAAGTCGCCCAGCAGGCACTGCTAGCTTTCATTCGTTTGCTATCAATCCTGCGGATTTCGAGCCTGTCCGCCACGACTCGTCTCACGCACCACGCCCTACGACGACCCGATGGGTTTCAGGGCGCCCTCTGCAACAACCGATTTCCCAGCCATTTGAAATGAACTTAAATCAGGTTAGCCTTCCAGCCCGTCTCCCCGGCGGTTCCGCATCCATATCTAATCCACTACCCCAGAGTGCTATACATCGTCCCCACTCGCACCCCACATCGCTGCACCAGCATGGCGACAACACAGCAGTTTCCGGACCGCAAGTATGAAACTATCTCCTTGGCTCTCGTCACCATCGTCTTGACCACGTTCATCGCATCATGGAGACTGGTCGTCAGGTACCGCATCAATCCCAGGTTGGGTTGGAGCGATTACTGGATAATGGTTGCGCTGGTACGTGCAATGAACCTCGCGACGCAATGCGGACAGCTAATTGATTGAAGCCCTTGTCTATCTCCGGACACATATTTAACATCCTCGCCTCCTACGCCGGTGAAGGACGTCTAGACGCCGACCCATTTCTCACTCGTGCGCACGTAGTGGACGCCAAAAAGTTGTCCTTCTTCGCTGGCGCTCTGAACATGTACGCCATGTTTGCCGCAAAGCTGTCCATTTGCGCGTATTTACTGGCGCTCAACTTCTCTCGATCGTATCGGGTTATAATCATCATCTCCACCGTCTTTGTCGTTGTCAATCTGCTGATTCTCCCCCTGATCTCGCACTGGTTAAACTGCAACCCCGTCGCAAAGCGTTGGGACAATAGGCTGCCTGGGGAATGCTGGTCGCCGTCGTTCCCGGTTATTGTGACCTCCATGCAAGGTGCTGTCAACGTCCTCACTGATTTGATCTATGCGGCGGCGCCAATCCTGTACTTGAGGCGGGTCAAGATGACTCGGTACACGCGGTGGGGTGTTCGAGCTGTTTTTTTATGTGCTCTATTGTAAGTCATCCTACGTCTGTCGCTTCAGAGATGCTCATTAGAACAGAGGCACTGCGGTATCCATCGCCAAGGTTGTGGCCTTCGCGCGCGTTCTCTTGCGTCCTTCAAAGAACGGCCTGTACCATGCCACCACCATATCAGTGCTGAGCTTGAGCGAAAACTCAATCGCCATCATCGTCGCGTGTTTGCCGCCCCTGCGCCGCACCTTCGACAACCTCCTCATGAAGATCCTACCCGAAAGATTAAGAGGTTCAATAGGTGGGAGTCAGCCGCCATCGCGGAATTTTGCACTGCCATCGTATTACAGCAATAAGAGCATACATGGAAACACAGACGTACACGGGGATGCGGAGAGCTCAACGGCCATCCTGCCGGAAGATGAGTACATTGAGGATGCCAACGGCCGTATAATAAAAACCACCAAAGTTACCGTGGTTCGCTCGCCATCTGACTCGACTGCCGAGTTCGGATCAGATGGTCAAGATCTCGGTCGAGAGAAGGGTTAATGATAAATAGGACACGATTTGCTTTTTTTTTGCGTTTAAGCCGGGCTGTCCACTAGAACCTCATTTCAGATCACCAATCGATTCACATTGAAACGGATCCATAATTTACTTTACGATTAGACGAATTTATATGAATGTTTTGGAATCAGTCTAATGAGAAGTCTTGCATTGCGTACGTTGATCGTTTTCACAGTAATCATATCCGGCATAATCTCTTGTTCTGAGTCTGTGTCCCAGGCTAACCATCCAAAACATCTCAGTCCTCACTTCCTGTAGCGATCGTTGCATAAACCGTGCTCTTCGAATATCACTTCCCCTCAACTCCAATAAACACGTGTATTCTGTCGTCCCATAGAAGCTGTCCTGCCAATTTAGCAATATACATTCGCTCCATCCGGGTGGCTTCCTCCGAGATGGCTTTCCGAGCGACATCGCGCCAGGGGCCGGGTACTTTATTCGTGAGCTCATCGCTTGCATTCTTGGATTCAACCGCTGTCGCAATACCCGCACCCTCGACACGAGAGCCAGCGATGAGATAGTAAACATGTGCCACTAGGCAGAGGCTCCTACGTAGTCAACGCTCATCCTTCGGCATGGTTCTTGATGATAATCCACGCGTTATGGTTAGTAGGCATGCCTCGATGGCCCGGCCAAACTTTGGATTCTCCCAATTGCCGCGAAAGGAGAGTATGTTCCTATCTGGATAGCAATTGAGAGTCGAAGCGTCTCAAGTATTGCTAGTGGTGAAAGACCATTCGTGAGATACGCAATTTAAATACGTTCGGGACGCATGGGTCCCTAAACCTCTGATGGATCTCAGTGCATTCGCCTAGTCGTACAACTCCCCAGTTCCCGTCGCTGCGAGGGGAATGCTCGTGATCAGAGCGTCGTCTACCAACTCGTCTACCAATTCCACGTGCTAGACGAAGCCAATCTCCATCGCCCTGGAAAGTTTTCACCATCTGCTTCGCTACTGGTAGAATGCAGCGCGGCGTTTTCGTCGAGGCGGAGGAGCTTTTGATACAAACGTAGAGGTCGGGCGATGAACCCATCAACACGAGACCATGAAGAAACGGAAAGGGGGCGCGAGAGCAGACGGAAAGAGCGGTCTTTGAGCCAGACGGCCTGCAATGCGTTTGAAGAGTGTGAGCGTAGACTATGTGTAGTTATTATCGCCTATCTATCTCCCCTGTGTGTCATGCAGAGCTCCACATTCTTTCTCCTACCTTATTTTGCCTGCTTTAGATAGGGACGGCCTCTTAATGTGGGAGCTGCAAACGATCGGCATCCGATTCTTGGATCTAGCAGGTAGCAATGTTTGCAACTTTATGCAGAAATCGTTGCATTCTGGGGTCCACGTCTGCTGTTGGCTCGTAGTATTACCGGGTTCTGGGGGTTGCCGCATTTACCAACGCTATACGGCATTATGATTGGGCATATACTGTCACGGGGAGGGGGGTCCATGCTGGTCAGCGTCTCGGGGAGTTTGATCGTCTTCGGACCCAGAGCATGTGAGTGTGGGGGTTGATTGGATGAAAAGAACGAAAAGGGATGTAAATGCAACTAAAATTGAGAGCCTACATACCATGCTGAGGAACTAAGATCTAAAACCCCGCACTCTTTGTGATGACCCGGGCTCGTGATTCTAGTCAGGGGTATGCATGACACTTCAGCTAGGAAGAAGTGCTGAGCCGAGAAACAGATAGAGTCTGAACAACGGTGCAGGCTCGAATTAAACGTAAAATTTGAAGAATGGGAGTAATAGGGCCGATTGGATATGAAAGGAGATATCATTATACGAGCAGGAAGTGACCTTGAGAATGAATCCATGTCAGAGAGTAGCCTGCCACACGCCTCAGTCCCACATCCCTATCCTCACTCCGTAGTCGAGCTGAAGTAACTCGCGAGCCTACACAGTCAGCCATCATCTCGCTCATCCTACCCTGCACTCCATTCTCAAACCCGATTTACCCAATGACAACATACCCAGCACAAAGCCCCGCCCCCTTCAACCCTCTACACCTCCCATCAACCCCAGCCCCAGAAACAACGCCGTACTCCCGCCAAGCACCCAACCTCGAACCCCGTAAACCAAAGACCCATATCCCTCCCGATAACCCAAGTAGCCACCACCATCAGCAGCGCCACAGAAATCGTAATCTGAAGCGCGGACCTGATCGCCACGGCGAACGCGAGATCCATGCGCCTCCCCGCCGTGAACACGATGACCGACACGAGCTCAGCCGCGTTCCCGACCAGCGGCAGGACTATCAGGCGATTTTCGAGGTCCATGTATGCGAGGCGACGTGGTCGAGGGAGTCTACGAGCGAGGCGCCGTGCTGCGAGATGAGGAGCGTGGAGAGGGCGAGCTTGAGGAAGGCGAGGGCGAACTTGGCCCGGGGTTTCGAGGCGGGCTCTTTGAAGATAGTGCTGAGGGCCGCTGTTGGTGTGCATGGCGGCGCGGAGGGTGCATCTGTGAGTTCGTACTCCTATTCCTTAGGGGGGCTGGGTCCAGGATCTGTGGTTGCTCAGACAGTCATAGGGGGAAGCAAAGGGGTCGCGGATTACGGATGTACGGTGTTATGAAGAGAAGGAAGACGATTTTTCAACTAGAAACAGGTGCGCCTTGACATGTTTGAGTGTCGGCATGCGCGGGCTGGCTAGGGTGGGTCATATTGTCCTTCTCTCACTTTGCTATCCTCTACCAGAGAAGTCGAACACTTTTGCAGTGGGCTAGATACTAATAGAGTAATAAAAAGCCCCATGGGCTGTTAAATCTTTTTGGAATATGGGGAATGCATCGCATGGCCGGCTCTTCGACAATGTTGAAATAAGGCCCGCCCATGCATGTGCTACCACACATTTGTCCAACTAAGCCAGCTCGCTTCAGCTCTTTCTCAAAGGTTTCACAAATCCTAGTATTCTTTGCACGACGATATGTCTTCTAAAATGCCACTAGCATTAAAATCGCAGCTCTAACTATACATCTACAAGCCAGACTTTGAAAAGAAACCCAAGGGCAGAAAGGCTGCAATTTCTATCAGCCCCACGCTCAATGCGCAAACCGAAAGTTCAGTCTCTTCATCCCCTCATCCTTGGTATTCACAATGTAATCCTCCTGCTCCTCCTTCGTCATCGCATTCCACCTCGCATCTCTGACCTTGTTCCTCCAGATATAGAACACCTTGACTAGGAAAAAGACCACGATATTAAGCGAGCAGATATATAGCAAGATCTTATTACCACGTCGGTACAGCGGTTGGTCGTCGTCGCGGTAGATGGTCGCCGCGATGATATTTCCGGATTGCACGAACATATTGTAGAACGCTGCAGACACAGCCCTGGTCCTGACGGAATTGCTGTTCTTAGCATTCCAGCCTACAAGGATGGCGTGGCAGTACGGATAGCTGAGTAGGCCAGTAAGCAGCGCGTAGCGCGTCCACGGACTCGCGCTCTTAGGTAGAACGACGAGAGCCACGAGCCAGGGGAAGATCCAGATATTGCTAAGACTGCTGATTATTGAGCGTTCGTTGAGCTTCTTGGAGAACCAAGTCAGGACGAGGAGTTGGACGGCGAAGAGGAATTGCGAGGGGATTGCCAAGAGGTTCGCTTGGAAGACGGAGAAGCCGAGTTTGCGCAGGATGTAGGAGAGATATGTGGTTGGTGGAGCTGGGGGGATGTATGCGAGGAGCCCGATGATGTAGAGCGGCCACTGCTCCCAGTCGGTTACGACCTTCAGTAGGTTGGAAGGTCCGACTGCTTGGCGGTTGTTCATGTCTCCCTTGGAGGGGCTATGGTTATTAGCTAGGTATCAGCGAGAACAGTGATGGATAACTTACTCATCCCTTAGGACACGATTAACGAGAATTTTCTCTTCGTGTTCGTTGAACCATCCATTCTTGCCTCGGAACCAATGCTTGGTTTGGGTGGCACCCGGAGGCATTAGGCCAAACGAGAATACACCAATAACAAGGGTAAGGAGACCTTCAATCAGGAAACTACAACCAATTAGAGACATTCTTTTCGTAGACTCCAGTGGACATACAGATATTGCCACCCAGACCAGCCGTTTAGACCTCGCATTTGAAGAACACCAGCAGCCAAGAGTGATCCAACGATATTGCACGTGCTCAACGCGGTCCAGAACCACGCAAGACGCGTCGGAAGTTCGCCTGATTTCTGAGGAATATTAGTCGGAAGTCATTTCGGCAGAGGGGCAATATGCGTACAAAGAAGTATGTAAGCCAGAGAACAATATCGGGGATGAAGCCGCCCATCAAAAGTCCGAGGATGCAGCGAACAGCATAATATCCTGCCTTGGACTTGAGTCCGACCTGCGATGCACTGGTGATGGACCAGGCGATGATAAGGAAGGGAATCCATCGATCGGCACCGAGCTTCTTGCTGACAAGCCCACTGGGGAGTTCAGCGCAGAGGAAAGACGCCAGGAATATCTGCTGGCCGTAGTTGAAGTCATTTGTGTTCATCTCTGTACTCGGTTAGTCAGAATACTGCACGGTGGGCTGAGGCCACTAACTCAGTTCTTTCAACTACAAGGTTTAAGTTAGCCACATCCGTTCCGTTCTCGGGGAGGGTGACCTACCATGTTGTCGGAAATCGCACGATTGATGTTTTTCCGGTTTAGGTCGAGCGCGCAGAACATGACCCATGCCCACAAAGTGATTCTCAGATCGAGCTGTAGCATGAATTAGCATCAACGTGCTACATTCCACGGCCGAGCAGATTGACTGACCTTCCGAACAAGCCTCTTCTCCTCCGCCGCAGTCCACGTGAAGCTAGGATCGAAACGATGGCGTCCCTCATAATGGGCTGCCTCATACACTTTACGCCAATGATCCGCCGTCACAGGATCGCTGAAAACGTGGGTGTCAGTGGAGCCATGCGAGTCTGTTGAATCTGTGGAGATTTGCGAGGAACCCGAGCCCACGTTGGCGGGTACGCCCTTCTCGTTGAAGGCTGCCATAGGCGCAACAATTGAAACCGGAATTCTGTTTGCTAACAGTTTGGTAACAAGAACCTGGTTAACGGGCGTTGAGATGAATGTCTCCGAGGAGAACCTTTAAAGTAAAATAGAATGCGTCTCATTTCGATGGTGCAACAACGACAGCAATTGACAACATATCTTGGACGTCGAATTAACACTGTAGCCAAGGCGTCAGAAAGAAAGAGAACGTCAGTCCACACGCCCTGGAAGGGCTCAGTCACGCAGTGATTGGTTTCCAACTTCCTTATCAGGAGAGGCTCCGAAAGATGGACCTAACAGGGCTGGATACGGAGGGCCCAGAAACAGTAGCGGGGCCATGGGAACCTTGGCCCGTCCCTCCACGTTTTCGCTAATATTCATTCATGCAGACGAGAGGCGAATATTTGGAGCGATGGCGTCGTTGCCAGAGTCGAAATTGGCCCAGATGCCCGACAATCTCGTTCGCATGGGAATCCGGGGGTCGCGCCAGCCACCGAATGTAAATGTTCCTAGTGAGGATTTGTCCCCTGTCGAAACATGGCTGTACATGGGTCAATTTTGATAGAGAAGATGACAGAGATACATGCAACGCTAGAGACTACGTAATTTAGTAGACGAACATTCGGTCATCGACGGAGCTCTGAGAGACGCAAAATATTGAAAAAAAAATCCTCGTGGTTGTAAAAGTGCTGATAACGGGCAAGAGCCCATGCAGGCACGTCACTTCTCTAAGAATTGCGTCAGTCTCAATGTCTGGGCAACATGAGAATTGCGCCGAAATGGCACCATATGTATATTCGGGAAGCACTTTCGGATAAGGGCAGATAGGGTTTTGACTGCGTCGCAAAACAAAAGCATCCCAAAGCCATGGGCCCAGAGCATGGGGAAGAGTGCCAAGGAGGTTGAGGCTACTGTTCCCGGTATAGAGGTACCATGCGCTGTCAGGTAGCGTTATATCGATGCGATGATGCCATAACCGAAGGAATTTGGAAGTACCTGTGGCGTTCTGAGGCGTCGGGATGCTTTGGGAGTGGTGATGAGGAAATTTGAGTTTGTTGTCGTGGTCGCGGTTTGACATCTTCATCTTCGCGTAGCGAGCCAATTGCCAATCGATGAATTGTGATTGGTGGAGCTCAGATTTCTGCTAAGGATTTCCTCTACTACAACGCACATCAACAGCAGACTCCCGTCTCCTCACTTTTCGAATTTGCTACTCATAGTCAATAGAATACTAGAAATTCCTGGCATGCATATGTCGTAGAATGGCCTAGGGGCAGTTGACAGAATTGATCGAAAGAGAAAGTAATGACAGATACCATTATACCACTATTCCCTTCAACTCCGATTAGACTACTGATACATGTATGAAAAAGCCCCCATTCCCAAGTGTGTATGTTGTTTCCAACTCTAATACCATTATATCCAACATTGCGTCCACTCCCGCCATATGTTTGCTTCACTCCCACCATATGTTTGCGTCACTCCCACTATATATGTACCTTCTCTGATTACCAACTACTTCTCCCAGTGACTCCGAACCTGCTCTTTACCCTTTCCTTCGTTATCACACGGCTCGATTTCCCTTACCTTGACCTTCCCCTTCAGCTTCCCCTTCTCACTTGGCGTGGTCCGTCCACTCCCACTAGCCACACTCCCCAGCGACGTCGTACCCATAGACTCAACATCGCTCTTCTCCTCGCGCCTCTTAAATAAGTCGTCGGGGAATGGGAACAGCGTCCTACGTCTAGCCGGTGGCTTTTCAATAGCAGTCGTCCACACCAAGGCTGTGATGTCTTTGCCCAAGGCCTCGATGATGGGCGTGATGATGGGCAGAATGGCAAAGAGCAAGATGTAGGACGTGATGCCAACGACGGTCACGTTGATCCCGAAACCGAAACCGCGCTCGGCGATGACGATCATGAGCCAGCTTCCCCAGGTCCAGAACACGAGGCCATGGACCAGGTAGATGGTGAAGATGTGAGGGAATAAGACTAGTAAGAAGGGGCGCGAGAGGACGTATTGGACTGTTGGGGATAGCTCGACGATAGCTTGCATACCTCCAGCAAATAACAGACCGTTCAGTCGGGGAACGAAGTATGCAGGATAGCCGGCATTAGCGGTGTTCCAGATGGGTTCACCTGTGGATGGATCGGGATGGATGTTGTGCTCGTAAGCCGCGAAATTAAAACTGGTCCAATTCGCGATTAGGTTGACAGAGAAGCCGATAGCGACGCAGAGCCAGCAGAAGGTGATCAGAGGGTAGTATGCAAGTGGTCGTGCATGGAGCCATCGCTTGTACTTGTAGGTGATGTCAAGGTCAGTAAGTAACAGCCCCAGCCAGAGGTACGAACCCCAGGACTGTGCGTACCAGTGGTTGACGAGGCAGAAGATGTAATACAGCATGCGCTTCCAGGGAGTGTGTATCTCGTAAACTACAATCGCGCCACAGAGCACGAGCCAACTACCTTGAAGTTGGACAGCGATGGTCCAGAGTACACCCGTACAGTAGTTGAACGTGATTTGGGGAACTGCGTTTGGGACCAAGTAGATCAACTCTAGGACCTCGGAGATGAAATGTCCGATGGTGGGAAAGCGCGTCACATAAGGCCAGTTGGACCATGTGAGAGAAGGAAGGTAGCGAAGATATGTGGTGGCGCCACAGTCGACTAGAAAATACTCTAGCAACGCAATTGTGGAAACGGGTATCATAAGACGAGGCGTTCGGCGAACGGCAGCCTTTGCTAAATGCTGCATATCTCCATCCCTCAGGTATCCGGCAACCAAGAAGCGAACCGATGTTGTGAAAAAGACTCCCAGCCACATTTGGTTGAGGATGAAAGGCGAGATGATTTGCCGTGCCCAGAATTCGGACTTGTAGTGTATCGGAGCTCCCGGGACAACCATGCCAGGAACAAAGGTTAACCCGAAATGCATGACAGTAACAAGAAGAGCGCAAACCGCAACAAGACCGGCGAGATAGTCAATCCTTTCATGGGGTGGGGGTGGATGAGCTCTCATCCGCGGAGCAGGCATAGTAGATTCCGTTACAGTCTCCATTGGGATCTTATCTTCCGGTGCTGGTGCCAGTGCAACTGCAATCGTCCTCTCGGAGGGTTGCTTAGCAATTGTCTTTCCATCTTTGCTCAGGTGCACCTGACTTCTGTATGCGGGTGGTAGTTCCTCCATCGTCGTGTTGAAACTACTAGAGTACGGAGAAGGAACGCGAGGCGTGGTTCCTCGACTCTCGAACCGAACGGAGCCTGCACGTGAAGGGCCGCCATGAGTCGAGCCACCCCACATTGAGACATCGGGGCTTAACGCTCTCTCAATAGCAAGATCATCGGTTGGGGTGTTGCTGTAATTTGAGGACAGAGGACGCATCACCGATGAAGGGACAGATGGAGGATCTTGAAGAGCTAACGCGTCCTCGGAGGATTCAAATGGGTTCGGCTCCACTTTCTCAACGGCCGAGGGAGGCGTGTGACCATTGCTAGCCGGCATTGATTGCTTCCGCCATGGCGCGCGGCGGATGAGAGCGTGAACCAGCAAAAAGGACGAGAAAGAGATACAGATGACCGAAATCCAAAGTGCTGGCATCCTCTGGACACTCTTATTTCCCTTCTGCTTCCAATTTTGTGTTGCATGCTCAGTAAATGGGGTGGAGCCGCGAAGAGAGACATCATTCATGGAGCATGCGTCGGCAATCGAACAACGCGCCGCAAAGTCCACATGTTCGTCCTCGGTTGTTGATGATGAATTGAAGAACATGCGGATCCACCCGAGGTTCGCGACTGACGGCGCATTAGGGGGGCCTTCCATCGAATATGTATTCCCCGTTGACCAATGTTTGAAATAGAATGGCGACGGGACAGATGGCATGCCTTGGTTTTCCTTTTGCAAGATTGATCGGGTCAAATTACCGCCAATATAGAAGTTGATGAGTTCTTTCGTCCAGTCGATGCGATATTCCGTATACTCCCAAGGATTCAAGCTGCCGTTTCCTAGGACTCCGCCGAGGGTAGTGTAGTCCTGATCGGCCACAGTACTGTTGAGAGCCGTGCTGAAGTTTACCCCCAGATCACGACTCGTGAACTCACCCCCAACGAATCCTCCAACCCAAGCACGTGAGGGATCATTCGTGTTCATTACACTAATTTCGGCGACTTCGGTTTCGTTGTATTGCCACATCATTGACATGGAACTTCCGCGAGAAGTTTTCCTCGGCGACTTGAGGAGCGTGCGAAAGGAGCCATGCTGGATATCACGCCGAACGGTTCGGATTTCGGCCCCGTTGACGAGATGGTCGCTCGTATGTGGCGAAACGAATAACTGGAGAGATTCGGAATCGTTGAACTGCAAGTTCGCAGGGTCTGCACCTTGACGGTAGATGGCGTTCCAGTCTTTCTCATACTTGTGCTGGTAGTCTTCTGCGACGAAGTCTTTCGGGAGGCTTCGAGATTCATTAAAGTAGACAATTATAGAGTCGGTAAATACTTGTTCAGTGTTGATGTCGTAAAACCCGCAAGAGCAGTTCTTGCCACCGGTGACGTCCGCAGACGCAAGCAAGGAGTGAACGAAAACGACAACAAACGCGAGAGACTGGAGACTGAAAGGCATGCTGAACGAGCGTGATGAAATGTGGGAGAGAACGCAAGAGACAAGAAGACTTCAACCATGGGCCCCCGATGCTTTGGCATACATACCAAGCCGTGATATGTCCTGAAACCCAAGACCTGCGGAATGATGCGGACAGTGCGACAGACTTGGAAAGACCCGTGTTGTCTAGCTGAGACCTGCAGGAACAGACAGGCAAGCTTGGGCAGATCCCTATCAAGTGGCAATCATCATTCTCAGGCTGTAAATAGCTGACCGGAATAGTCGCTGTACGCGAGCGACGCTGTACTCCGGAGTGGGGGGTATCTATGTCCTTCCGAGACGAATCCGCGAATTATCGCACATGACGCCACACTGGATGAAAGGGCTGACGACGAAGGGAGGCATTTCCTTGATGCATGTCGTGGAGTGAATCGGGGAGAGTGCGTTAGCGCCAGGTACGCTCCCGATAAGCACAGACCAACCTTTTTCCATCACACCCGCGACGTCCATCCCTGATAGCGAACAAAGCATGTTTCTAGGCCCATTTCCTGTGCCACCAAACCTCCCATTCGCTGTCCGACTTGGGTCAGATAACGAGTTCCGGCTTGTGCTGTCGCGGTAGGCTGACGAAGAGGGCACGACTCTGCTTCCGACGCTCCACGCCAATAGCACACAATGCTGTACTCCTGAACAAGAAATGTGATAGTTTCCTGTGTCGCAAACGATACAGCTGTACTTTCCAGCAATGTGGTTAGCTGAGCGGCGATCCAAGCTGAAGCCCGCTCCTTGTCAGGTCGCAGATCACTATCGGGTGGCATATACATGGATGTTGGTCTTGAGCCTCAAATGTAATTCCACTGGTTTGCACGGCCCGGCATCGGGAAATGGGGGCCGATCGAGGAGATCAGGCCGCGCAATAATAACGATAGCCTTTCTTCTCGGGAAATCACATGATGAGGTCAAGAAGTTGCAGCTAGATTTGCCACAGTCCCGGGTCTCCTTTATTGCCCTGCATTTGTACCATATCAGGCTTGCACAAAGTCTCCTTGACTTACAAGACTCGGTCCTCTCTCATGTCCTACTCATCTTCTTTCTGAACCAGTTGTGTCCAGGCAGTCATCACTCGTTCTGACTGACCTCATCTCTCGTTGAAACACACCTCTTTTCCTGAAGCCAATTGTTTCCAGACAAACGTCTCCACTCGCTACTCGAACATGTCCGAATCCAAGGATTTCAAGATTGACATTGGCGAATTGCCCATTAGTGGCCCAGGCGACAAGACAGCACTCAAAAAGAGCTGGATTCCTGAGAATGCGAGAGAGACAGTCTCCGCCTTTATTTCAGAATGGACTCCCTTCGGTCTGGTAGCCTCGTACTTTGTGTTCTCCACCTGTCTCTACATGTACTGTAGCGATGGCATGATTGCCATATTCTGGTTCATCTACATGTGCACAAACTTCTACATCGCAGGAGCAACTGTGCTAGAGGCTTTCATGAGCATCACCCCGTGTCGCGAGGCGAGGACGATTGTCACCCAGGCAGAGGACAGAGGATGGTGCTTCCCGACACCACACGACCAGTTACTTGTTCTGGATCTCTTGATCGTTGCGTACCTGCCTAACGAACAGGATATCATCATGGACCGGGCTCTCTACGCGCTGGAACAGATTGACTATCCGAGAGACAAGATTCGCATCAACATCCTCTACAATACACCCCACACGATCGAGCCACTGGAGACGGAACTGCATCAACTTACCGAAAAGTACTCCCATGCGAGAGTCATCAAAGTCCCAAACTCTACTTCGAAGGCAGACAATCTCAACTACTTCTTCACACTGGATACTGGCTCGGACCTCATCGCCATCTACGACTGCGATCACTATCCGCACCCGAATTCGCCACGATGGGCGGTTGAACGATTCATCGCCGACCCAGAGATCGACATCGTCCAGGGCCGATGTGTAGTGTTCAATTCCGAGGATACCTTCCTGACTAGTATGATCGCTGTCGAGTTCGACAAGATCTACGCCGTCTCGCATCCCGGGCGTGCAGCAATGTGGGGCTTTGGACTATTCTGTGGCTCCAACGGCTACTGGAGAACCTCGCTGCTCCGAGAGCTGAAGATGGACGGCGACATGCTTACGGAAGACATCGATTCTGCGCTTCGCGCCTTCTCCCGCGGCTCGAAAACGGTCCACGATCTGAATGTAACCTCGTATGAGCTTGCGCCGACGACGTTCCCGGCATTCTGGAAACAACGATTACGATGGGCGCAAGGATGGGCGCAAGCGAGCGCGAAGCACTTTAAGATGGTCTACAATAACGTACAGGATCCCCTCCATCCGAACTACAATCGCAGTTTCACGGCGCGCTTTGGAGTTCTCTCGCTCCTTCTCATTCGCGAAGCCTCGTACTATCTGGTCACCCAGTATACATGTCTTGTGCTCAGCTTCCTTATCGTCAAGTTTCCATCCAGTGGCGAAGAACTCTGGAAGCTCGTCTATTTCCAGTACCCCGTGTCACAGTGGCTCTTCGTCATCAGGTTCGTGTCACCATCCCACGTTTCATTGCCTCACTAACGTGTCACCACAGCCTTGTCTGTCTGATCGCGACATTGTGGATCACGAACCAAGTCAAGTCTGAATTTGTGTCGAGAAAGATGATCATCATCTTCTCTATCCAATACCCCTTCTACCTTGTCCTGTCGGCCACAATTGGACTCTATGGGCACGCACGGCAGATCGTTAGGTATAGCTCGTGGAATCCGACTGCACGAAAATGATGGATTTTCCGAAATTCTTTTGTATTACTATAATGTCGTGGCGGGGTTTCGTTCATTTGGATCTATTCAGGGAGAGCTGGACACGCATACAGTGGAATGAGATATAATGTAATGTAATTTGGGACACGTAATTTGGGACCAGTCATCCTTGATTCTCATTCTCTCACCGACTTCTCCGTCTGCAGCAGGTTCCATCCGATAAAACGCACAACAGCTGCAGACGGCAGATCATTCCCGCCATTCACACACTTCGCAAAATTTGTGCCAAGCTGCAATAGTTCTTCCCCGCTATACCGGTATCTAACGGTTCCTTCAAGAAATTTAATGTCGTATACAGTGTCACAACGTTGAAGATCTATCTTTCATTCCGAATGCCCGCTGTGCATGCACATCACATTCTCGGTTCCTATCACTCGAACATTTGAAAATATTTGACGATCCAAATTACAATCATTCTCGCCCAAATCAATATCTACTTTTGAAAGTCGGGACCGCAGCTCTAGCCCTTGCTTCGGGCCTGCTAGAGGTTGAATACACAATGCGGAACCTCACTTTCATAGACCACTTTTTAGCCCGCCAGTGGGAACTCCCGTAGCGGGTACAAACGGTATCCCATGTTCTGGCGCAACCATGTCGCGCCTGAACATTACAAGCTCCGCACTTCCCGGCACGCTTCAGCAAGGCCAGGAGCCAATCTCGACGTCATCTAGGTCACACTGCACCACTTGCGTGCTAAAATTGCTGCAATTTAATATCTGCTCATTACTTGGACTGTCCATGTTCGGATTTCTAAGGAAGGTTGCGCGACCACCGTCCATAATCTCAGCCTATGTAGTGTGTACAGGTACGCATTGAGCATATTTCAACACAGCCGCAAGAATTAGAGATATCACATCTATATTAAGGCCCAGCAATAGGGGAACATATTATCGCTCCAATAGCCCACGTTGGTTGTGTTGCGGCTGTTGCGCGTTCTGTTTGGCGCCACGAGAATCACCAAAACGCGGTGACAACGCCATTACATGCATCTCTTTCTTGGCACGATATCTCAACATCAACCTGCAGGCTTCGGACCGCAGCTGAGACAATATGCGTGTGCTTCATTGCGTGGCAAGAACAACTCATTGTTGTGGCTGAGAGAATGTGAGTCGTTGCTTTGTTCGGGATACTGATAGATCTCGGCTCCCCCACGGACTCATGGGGGGGACGTTGCACAACTGTAAGCAATTTCTGAGCTCCCTTCAGCCCCAAGATACCAAGCGCGTCTGTGGTGTCGTTTTCCCCTTTCCTTGCAGATAACTTACATGCGAGCCTCGCTCCCACGAGCTCAGTCGCGACAGCAAGAGTAGTATCACGATGAAATTCCAATTATCACACACTCGTTTCCCAAACTTCCCGTCCTCATCCTCTGACTCTTCAAGACTTCCATCGCAAGACTATCTCATCGGTCTACGAGGTGTTTTCGTAATCCAGTCCTTTCTTTTCGTCTTCTTCCAAACCTTCCTCCCAGCCGCCGTCGCCGACTCCAAAAACACCTCCGGCCCACTCTACCAAATTATCCTTCGCAAAGTGCTCTCCGTGCTGTTCTGGAACGAATCCTTGATTTACTCCTTCATCATCCTCCTCTCCGCTCGAACAGTCTGCATCCCCTTCCTCGCAAACGCAAATCGCTCCGTCTGCGCATCATCCATCTTCCGCCGCGGCATCCGACTATGGATACCTACTTTCATCATCTTCTCGCTCTCGGCTGCCGCATTCAGCACGACTTCGACTCAATACATTACCGACTTTCTCAACACCACAGGAAACATCTCGACCTCGTCACCGATCCGAATGCGTAACTTCCTTGTCTACTTTAACTCGCTCTTCGACCTCTTCTGGCTCGTAAACGCGTATGGGTCGCAAGCTGCAAACAAAGCCTTCCCCTCTGGTACGCTTTGGATTGTGTCGGTGCTATTTCAGCAGAGCTATACCATCTATATGACCATGGTCATCGTCCCGTACACACGACCCTCGTGGCGCGTCAAGGCCCTCTTTATCTTCATCGCCACGGCATGGTGGGTCCAGAGCTGGGCTTGGTATAGCGTCACTGGTCTGCTTCTCGCCGACGTGGTGCTGAACATGAACTTCCAGTTCAAGTCTCGCTCGGGATTCTCGATAGGGAAGATCGGCGTGCCCATGTGGCCGTTCTACTCTGCCCTCATACTCATTGGAGTTTTATTGCAGTATCTGTTCATCGCTTGGAGGCCGGAATACAGGGACGATGAGCTGAAAGGACACACTGGCTTGTACAACTCCGGCTCCCTAAATGAGGGACTTGATCTCGATCAGCCCCAGGCACGCGATGACAACTACTTGATTGTAATTGGGGTCCTGCTGTTCGTGGAGACATACGACGGCGTGCAGAAAGTCTTGAGGAATAGGGTCTTGGTGGAGATGGGAAAGAGGAGCTTCAGTGGGTCACTCTTCCGTGCTCCGTTGCCACTGTACTAATAAACCTCCAGGCACTTTTCTCGTTCAGCCCCTACTCGTATACACTGCTGGCATCAAACTGTACCTGTATATGCACGCCTCTGGATCGAACCACGAAGTCGCCACGTTCATATGCTTCATCGTTTGCCTTCCATTGGTTGCTCTGCTCTCTGAGGTTTGTTATAGAGCGGTGGACGTTCCAAGTGTGGCTATCGCAAGGGAGACTTGGGCTTGGGTGAGGAAGTAGATGAATGTCTTTTCTGGGTGCTATTCTCGGGATGGTGAGTTGGCTGCTATGGCCTCCAGCCCGTCTGAGAAAGTCTCGCATTTTGAGTGTCTCACTGGAGTATCGGACGTTAGTACTGGACGGTGACGGTACAACAGGAAACCATTTTTCGTACATGACGGGTTAAATTGTGTAATATAATGGTAGTATTGCTACAAAGACCTTTCATTTCTTAGATCTATGTCACTGCCCAGGTCCCTTTCCCTTGAGTTTCGAAATCACTTAATGTGTACTGCCAGAAGAACTTGTTGCTTTAGCGTTGTGCACAGGTTGCCCCGTAGAAACGGCAGCATCTTCCAAGTGCGAATTGATATACGTTTTCCTACCTAAAAGCTCGTCATTGTGAGGACGAGCTCGGTTCACCTCAGTTCGCAAAGCGTGTCGGGATAGTTGGCTCTATTTCAACTATCCTAAGATGGCGAGGAGGAAGGTAACTAGGAGGGCCGGTGCTATAATCAAGGTGGGTGAGGCCTGTGCGCCTACACCCAGGGATTGCCCGGTAACCGAACCTTACTCCATCTGAAGGAAAGTGAAAGCCTTTGATCATGTGATCTTGCTTGAGCCCCTTTCTCATGTGTTCGACTCTGAGAGCCGTCACAGTCATAAGTCTATATCGCTCCATATTCTCTTGTCTACTAGTAACTTCACGCTCTCGCTAGGGCCAATCGCGGCTTAGTGTTCCTCCTCTCAAGTAGAAGTGAAAGAGACTCCAAGACCGCCTCCAGCGCCCGAAGTCTCGCCGACTCGCTCCGAAGTTTACCCAGGCAGGTTAAGCGAGCTTTCGCTCCACGTGACCGTCCCCACTAGCCTCCACTAGCGCCGAACGAGAAGTATATAAGACCTAGGCCTCCGTCCCCCCTCCACTCTTTTTTTCCTCAGGCCTTTGGGTCGCTCTTTTGATCACCCACTTTGATTACCCACTAACCCACAGCACTAACTACCTTACCCTTCCCTCCCCTACCCTTCCCTCCCCTT
>MU001961.1:0-60774 GCA_010093585.1 Melanomma pulvis-pyrius CBS 109.77
GGGGTCTGGTGTTTTGGCGGTTGGTAGTGCCTGGCGGAATAATGAATGGATGACGTTCACGTCGAGGCCCGTGAAAAGAGCCCAGGAGCCACAAGCTGCACGCCAAGTCTTCACAAAAACTTATTTTTCGCAATCGATAACACAATTTCCACTCATCGACGGCCCTCGTCGACCAACTCCACGCCCACATACACACACTGCGCAGTTCCCACCCCTCGGACCAGGACTTGCGAACTCCCATCCTCACTTCACACACCATGCCCGCGCCCACTGCGCTCCTGCGTAGGCCGGAAGCCCTCGCCGAGGACCTCACCATGGCCGAATCGACCCCTCTCCCCGCCGACGACAACGACAGCGAATTCACCGACACGGCCCTCCTCGACATGTCGGCTCTGCCCAGCACATCCACGACCTCTCTCTTCCAAAACATCCGGTCCGAGTCCGCCACGACCCCCTCCGAGGACGCCGTCATGACCGACGAAAGCGGGCGGCCACGCTTCGCCCCCGCCAAAGCCACGCCCCTGGCCTTCCGCCGCGAGCTGCGCAAGGTGCCCATCCCGCCGCACCGCATGTCGCCGCTCAAGTCGTCGTGGCCCAAGATCTACCCCCCGCTCGTCGAGCACCTCAAGCTGCAGGTCCGCATGAACATCAAGCGCAACACGGTCGAGCTGCGGACCAGCGATGCGACCACGGACACTGGGGCCCTGCAGAAGGGCGAGGACTTCGTCAAGGCGTTCACGCTGGGCTTCGATGTCGACGATGCGATTGCGCTGCTGCGGTTGGATGATTTGTACATCGAGACATTTGAGATCAAGGACGTGAAGACGCTGAATGGAGAGCATCTTGGGCGCGCGATTGGGCGCATTGCGGGCAAGGACGGGAAGACCAAGTTTGCGATTGAGAATTCTTCAAGGACGAGGTATGTTCTTCCTCTACTTTCTCCCATCTTCTCTCTGTTGAAGTCATACATGCTGACACCCAATCCAGAGTCGTCCTAGCCGACCAGAAGATCCACATCCTCGGCGGCTTCAAGAACATCCACATTGCCCGCGAAGCCATCGTGTCTCTAATCTTGGGAGCACCCCCTGGGAAGGTGTACGGCAACCTGCGGACCGTAGCATCGCGGATGAAGGAGCGGTTCTGAGCGAGAGTGCCACGGACGAGGAGCCAGGGCCAAGGGGAACGAGCATGGGGGCTCGGTAGACAAGTGGCACACATGAGCATTTCACGGCGTTCAATCTCGGGGCGGTGGAAAATACCATTGGCATGACTGACGAAGAAAAAACTTGGAGCCTTATTCGTCCAACCATAGACTCGATATTTGGTGCTTCAATTCATCAGTATCTCTACCCACTACTTTTTTTTTTTGTTGTTCCCCCCTTTTTTCCCCTGACTCTCCATCTCCCTCGGGTTCTCAAGAGGGATGCTGCTTTTCCCACCGTGAGCCAAGGACTAGACGATTCGCACATTTCATTCATGGTCCTAGATCGGACCGGGGGGTCGTTTTTAACATCTCCTACTCGGAAGGAACGTCACGAATCACAACCCGAGGGTAAATCCTTCCCGTGCATCGATTGTTTGGAAGGAAAAGTAGAACTTCAAGAACTAGATAGTGGAGACCTGAGGGGTATTGGGTATCCTACTCTAGACATACTCCTACCATCCACGCATGCATGATCGAGTCTGGGTCTGGTACTCCAAGTTCATCGTCTCCGTATCTATGCCCATGCCCATGCCCATACCCATGCCCAAGACTATATGAACTCCGGGATCGTGCTGGCAGATGGCTGATAACGAGAGGGTATCGCGCTCTGGACCGCCAAAAAAGACCTTGATATCCATATCTATTGACTTTGTCCCCCAAATCCCATGCTGAGGAACGTTGATCGAGAGCGAGCCGATGTGAGAATGCTTCCGGCCCGCCATTTCAGTTCGATGCTGAGCGGCGTCGAGAGCGAGTTGTGTTGGGGTGCTTGTAGTCCCTCTATCCTGGTCCTATGCCGAGCGACGACGAGAGCGAAAAGTACCGCAAACCGCGGTTCTACCGTAGTATTCATGCTCGTACTCGTATTCATACTCCATAGTCATGGTCATGCCTAGGCAGCAGTCCCATCTTCATCGCCGTTGTCATCCCCTCCCTCGCGCCTACGCTGCTCTTGATACTCGTCGAACCTGCCCCTACTCGCCATCGTCATCATCTTCCCGACGTCCTTGAACATCAGCTCGAGCCGCGCCTGGTCTTCGTCCGCGCGAGCCTGCCACTCAGCATCCCACTGCCTCCTCGTCTCCTCGTCTAAGTCGTCTACAGCAGGCCGGCCTATGTTTGCGAGGTCTGTGGCTTCTTGCTCCTCCCAGGTCAACTCCTGTGACTCGTCGACCCTCCTATTCGCTTGCTGCTCAGTGAACGCCGCGAGTTGATCCTCAAGCTCTTGCTCCTTCAGTGCGAACTCTGACTCCCATCGCATGGTTGCTGGATTGCATCGTCCCACCAGCACGCCACGGACCTTCTTTCCGCCGTGCCCCCAAACAGCCTGGCACGGTACGTAGCTGACGCCCTTCAAGCTACCCCAATTGTCTGGGAAGTCGGGCCCAGCGTACAATGTACAGTGGTCCCAGACGCCGGTGCGTATCAGCGTGGGTACCTCGTTCCAGTCGTCCGTCACTTCGAGGGCGATGAAGCGAACCTTTGAATCTTTGACGTCGGTGTAGAATACTCGTGGCTGGTGAAAGACCATTTCAGATGTGAGCGTTCCCTTTGCGAGGCCGAGGGCGGACCACTCGATAGGTGCGTCACGGGGGAGTTGGGCGACCTGGACAACGAAGCATGGCGGGATTGCGGTGTTCTCGTCGGCGATGATCATACTGGGGTCGGGGAGTGGTTCGCGGTTCGTGGTATCGTCGAAGACGAGGGGGCCACGGATATTAAGCATGTCCCAAGGGTCGGTGACTTGCGCCTCTTCTGCGTCTGAGGCTGCGTCGTCGTCGTGTTCAGGAAGTGGCGGGGCGGTATGAATGGCGGTCCAGGCTGTCTGTGCAGTCTGGACTCGTTGGTAGGTTTCCTGGTCTGGACAGGTGGACATGAACGCTACGCCTGCGACCCACCGGCCCACGTGCATGGCACGGCCGATGCGGAAGAGATGCTGCAATGCGAGTAGAGCCTGTCCTTTGAATCCGTGCTCAGTGTAGACTTCCATGGACCCTGGAATAAGCGGGATCTGGCCCGCTACGAAGACGAGCTCGGTGCTGCACGAAACACTGTCGCTCTCGGGGATTAGAGGTGTGGCGATCGCCTGGCTGTAGGGTCCGATATTTGCCGGTGCCCAGTACGATCTGCTCTGGACGTGTAGGCCTTTCCTCTCGGCTTTCTTGGACCCTGTGAGAGTCCAGAAATTGGCGTACGGGTCCTTGTTGCCTTCGAGGGGCGGATCCAGCGGGCTACCGCCCGGCTGCTCCCCAAGCTCCCGATAGGTCTTGAGGATTGGTAGCTTCTTTGCCGCGATGACAGAGAGCATGACGTCGACGCCCGAAGGCAGACGGTCACCGCAAGCGACAGTGACCCGAGAAGGCGGGTTTGGAGATGTGAAGAAGGGGCCGTAGATCTCGTTCACAGCCGAGAAGTCGGACATGTTGCGGAGGATGAGGGTTGTGTGGAGGATGTCGGTCGTGTCGAGATCGTCTCCGGCCAAGGTGTTGACGGCGGAGTGGAGAATCGAAGCCAGTTGCGCTGGCGGGTCGAGAGGAAGATCGCCCTCGTACACCTGAGCAGAGAGCGTGATGCTCCAGTCGCCCTTGTAGTGCATGTTGGTGATTTTGAGGTGGCTTGCGCCGGCGGGGACAATTGGCTCTGCAGCCGTGTTGGGGAGAGTTGGTTCTGGGAGCGTCTCCAACGAAGCCAAGACTTCTTCAAACTCGTCGTCCCAGAGATATGGAATCCGCAGACTCTTCAGCCCTACGCGCTCACCCTCTTTCTTCACTAGGCGAGCGGCTTTGCCCTCCCAGATCGCTTCTCCTCCCCCGCCCAAGATCACCCGGTCGGGCTCGATCTCAATCTTCTTCTTCCAGAGCACGTCTGGGCCGTCAATCGCGAGTGTCTCAAACTCGCCTCCCTCCCCCAGCACCGCACCGTCTCCGTTGTCACAGAATCGGGCTATTGCCTTCCCGAGCCGCGAGATTGTCTTCGAATCCGCGACGTTCTGCCAGAGAAAAGTCTCATCGAGGCCTCCTGAAGCTACCTTGATGATTCTTGAGTCCTGTCCCACTGCTCTCATATCATGAAGGAGAGCGGATTGAGAGTACGGCGGGAGAAGAGGGTACTGCCAGAGAAAAGAAAGCGGAGTGAGACCAAGTCGAAGCGCCACTGATTCTACCCTGGTACGCTGGTAGGTACTAAGGATTGCGCCCGTAGAAATCGCATTCACCTCTGGATGTGCGTTCTTGATCCTGGCAATGAGCGGCACCAAAGACTCGGTTTCATCCAAGCCAAGGGTGACCGCTGGCGCTGCATAATCTCTCTCTGAGTTGACCGCGTCACCGCGAATTTCTTGGCGGAATAGGGGAATCCCCGTGGCTTTCTCGTAGAGAGGAATGACTGAATGTCCGACGGTTTGGTACATGAAGCTATTGAGATCTTCATGTTCCAAACCGTCGGCTGGGATCGGCGGATAGAGGTTGGCGAGTGCGACTACAGTGTGGCCGGCCGCAAGACAATGAAGAATAGAATAGAAAGAGTCCTTCCCTCCTGACACCAGAGCGATGACCTTCAAAGAAGACATTACGAAATCAGAGAGCGGGAATTCGTCGCTGCCAGCCAGGCCGTGGGGTTAGTGCGTATTGTGAATGATGAATGACATGTTGCTGGAACTAAGCTGCTTCGCGAGAGCAGGCCACAGTCGGACGTTGATGTTGTGGTTGAGAAGTGGAGATGAGGTTCGTACGTCGAAAAATGTCCCAAAGGCATCACGTAATCATAAACATCACGTGAGTGCTAGTAGTTATTGAACAGCAAAGTTATGAAGTCTGTGTGCGAGGACGGGTGATACATTCATGAGGCTTCACGCCTCCCACAGCACTCGTCACATCGCACTGCAGGCTTTCACATGAGATATTTTACGAGATGTAAGTTTTTTTTTTTGAATTGAGGTTCAGATATATCGTGCCAGCACTCTAACCTAGATACGTCCAACCAACTGGCAAACCAAACGCACTTGCTAGCTATGGAGGGGGTGTTGTTAATAAAATTACATAGCCATCGAATAGAAAATTCCCAGAATGTTAGCATGCTCGCCCAGATAGGTCTGGACAGCAGCCCATTACAACGAGTGTAAGAACTCAAAAGGGTGAGGAGGAGTATATGTATAGGGTATTCACGGCGACGGGAAGGCCGGTCGGTGAGGGGATAGGCCATGTCAGTCGTGAGTGTTGTAAAGGAAATAAAGAGGACAAGAGCAAAGATAAACACCGCCAATTCTAAACCACCCTCCGTGGGCAACCCGGAAACCGACCCCGTTGCCCGAACCGATCCTAGAACGCTGATGCAAAATAAACACTGACACAAGGAAAGGTTCCGATTTTGCAGTCGAAGTATGTTCCAAATTGGGTGGGTTTGTGACGGAAAATGATACAATGAAAGAGATTATCGCAAGGAGAACGAAGGACTTTTTGTTGCGACCAAAGTGGTTGCTGGTGTGACAAGTAATGCTTGCTCCGCGCAGTTGATTCCGAACTGAGAACCGACGTGTGGAAAGCCCGCCTGTCTACACTCTGCGTTGCCGCCGTAGCGTTAACGACGTAAAAGAAGACCAAGATCCGCCTGGCATTAGGGAACTCCTGCTACGGAGTGGGAAGGTCATGTCTGTTCGTAAAGTGCTGAGGGTGGCGATTGCCGTCCTGCAGAAGAGCCAAAGGAAAGGGTGAGTCGCTGTCGCGTCTACTCGTCCCGCTTGCGCTTACGCATCTTCTTGTCCATGGATTGAGGGCTGTCGAACGAGGAGTCGGAGCTGGAACTTGAGATGGCAGCGGCGGCGTTGTATAGGTTCAGGCCGAGCATGGCAGGATCTTGGTTGTCGAAAGCGTCCATACGCTGCTGTTGAATCTCGGAGCCGTCGAGGACGCCCATGACAACGGCGCCAGTTCCATGGGTGCGCTGGTGCTGGGAGAGGTTGTCACTGCGAGAGAACTTCTTACCGCAGTCGCCGCACTCGAAGGGCTTGTCGCCAGTGTGGAGGGAGCGATAGTGGCGCTTGAGATGTTCCTGTCGGCGGAAGCGGCGGTTGCAAAGGGTGCAGACAAAGGTCTTAGACGGGTCCTCAGTAAGGGACTGCTTGCGGCCGCGGCGGCTGGTGGGCGCGACAGGGGTGTCGTCGTTGCCATCGGAGCTGGATGCGATGGCGTTCTCGGGGGTGTTGTCTTGACCTGAAGTTTGTTGGCTTGAGGAACCAGACTGGGTGTTATTGTCACCGGATGTCTGGGTCTTACCATAGGTCGCAGAGTCCGCGTCACTCGTCTCGTTCATCTCGGAGCGGGCGCGCTTGGCCTGACGCCTCTTGGTTTCGGGTACAGCAGCCATGTCGTGGTCTGAGAAGCAGTCGCTATCGTAGGGGGTGAGCAAGCCGTTGACGACGAACTCGTCCTCCAAGTCAGTGAAGCTCTCGTCGCTCACGAGGTCGTCTTCCTGCGTAA
This sequence comes from Melanomma pulvis-pyrius CBS 109.77, assembly GCA_010093585.1. NCBI lineage: Eukaryota > Fungi > Ascomycota > Dothideomycetes > Pleosporales > Melanommataceae > Melanomma > Melanomma pulvis-pyrius. The sequence continues at coordinate 6,679 of MU001961.1, forward strand.
AAGAGACGAGATCGGTCCGCTGGCGCTTGCTGCTAGCAAACTGCGCGTTGTCCGAAGCGGGAAAAGAGACCAAACCGCTGAAGTCGTCCTCAGAGTCAAGCTCGAAGAGTGGCTCGAAAGTGGGCAGGCCGTTGAAGCTGAACGTGGGCTGGGCCTCGACCTTCTCAACCTTGGTGAACTCGTGCTCCTCGTCGCTCGGGCACAGTGTGGGCAGGCACGGAAGCTCCAACGACGAGCCGACTGTGAGATTGCGCGGGTCGCAGAAGTTGTTTTCTGTGTCGGCGAAAGCGACGCGGGGGAGTGGTGATGGCGACGGAGACAGCGAGGGGCACGAAGTTGCGGATAGGAGGTAAGACCCCTGGTTAGCCGAACGAGGCTGGATGAACACTGTTTCAAGTCAGTTATCGACCCCACAATACGGGCGAGGCGCGTATAGTCGCTGCGAAACCACAGCCGCACGGACTACAAGGAAAAACTAAATGTAGAGCATACCTGGCGTCATCGGCGGCGAAGCGGACCTCCAGTCGGCACCGGCCGCGAGGATCTCCGAGAAGACTTCTCCTTCACAGCCTTGCTTCACACCCTCGATGCCCTCACCGGGGAAGAACGCGCCCAGGGGGGTTGCCATGCCATCGCAGATTGAAGGCGGGCTGCTGACGCTGCTCCCCGAGGAGGAAAGGGGAGGCGTAGCAGGCGCGAAGCGGAGATCTGAGAAGTCGGTATCGATGGGGTGGAGGTAAGGCGAGTCCTGCTGGTGGATGAGAATCGTAGGCTTCTGGTACATTGGCTGAGGCGACGCGACGGGGGTCAGCATTTGATTGGCATATGCTGTCTGAGGATACGACGTCTGCGAGTTTGACGATGACGGCCTCTTGAACAACATGCTGGGCGAGAAGTACGCGTCCTGGTTCTGGGATGGGAATGCTTGTGTAGTCTGGCCGCCGTGCGGATGAGGTGTGAAGTGTCCGTGTTGACGCGTGTTCTCTCCCGTGGGATCTGGGTTGTAGTAGAAGAATGGCGATTGACCCATGGACTGGGCTGGGTGCATAGGATATGAGCCTTCCATTGTATCTGTTGGTGGTTTGTTCTAGGCGGAATGTTAGATAGGGCACATTCCACGGTCCCGATGCGAGACTTACCAATTGTAATCTACAAGTAGTTGTAATGTACACTTGGGAGTCGTCGCGATGGTAATCGAGACGTTGGATGTTCGAGTTCGTATTAAGGTTGCGGTTGGTATACAAGAGCTGAAAAGCAAGATCGCTGAGGAAATGGTGATGTTCAAGGGAGTGACTGGACAACAGCTCGTGATAACGAAGCCGTCTACTAATTGGTAATTTACTGGGTGGAGGAAGATGTCATGGGTCGTGCGTGGACGATGGTGTGGAAGAATCCAAAAGGAAGGGCAGGCAACGTTCACAACTGTCGTTAAGAAGGACAGTGTAAATGAGTACCAAAAGGGAAGATCCAAGAAGGCGTGGGTGGGAAGGAAGAGAAAGACAAGCGACGAGGTTGATAAACCTTCAAACAAGGAAAATGCAACGAGCGAAGGGACACGCCGTGGATAAGTAGGATGGATCAGCGAGAGACGAGACACGATTATGTCTGAAGAAGAAAAGATGACCAGGCACAGACGGGGCGGGCGCGCGGATTTGGTTAACTAACAAGTGGGAGGGGAGTCGGGAAGTGTGCGAGGGCGCAGCGCCGGACTCCACAGCGGCCAGCCAGACCAACCAGCGGCGAGGGCATGCATGTTGCAGCAACCCCCTGCGCGGACTCATGCACTGATTATTCTGCGACTGGGAATTGACTCGTGGGATTGCTGGGGGTGCAGCCATGACGGCTTAGGGCAGCAAGACGCGCGGCATAAAGTCATAAAAGTAATGCTGCAGGATGCACTAATATTGGCGGAGCACCGCGGCCAACTGCTGGGCCTGCACACGCTCGAGGGCCGCGAGATGAAGACCGGCACTGCTGCTCGCCCAGCCAGTTGGCGTGCATTGGAGCCCTGGGCTGGCTGCCACGCCCACGACGCCTGCGTATCGATTATCCTATCGATAGATGCTGGCCACGATGATGCCCGCCGCAGTCCGACGACGCCGAGTGGACGCTGGAGGCGGTCACCGGAGGGGCCGCCGTGTGCGAGGGCGGCGCGACGTGTGTGATGGCAGTGTGCAGGCGGCGAGTGGGCAGCGGCGGGAGCGTGAAGCGTGGTGTTTCGTTCGACAGAGCAGACGATGGCCAGCGAGTGGAGCCGTGGTGTTTTGGACACGGTCGCTTTCAGTAGCGGGCGGGCTCTCATTCAGCCGGGGGCCTTCAGCCTATCCGCCCAATCGATAATGATATCTTGCCGTTGGAGGACCCTGTTCCTGGCCTTGGCTGCGGGACAGGACAGGCGCTGAGGCCTCTGCTGACCTCCATGTGGGATGTTTGGAAACTTTGTGGGCACTGTGGCCACACAGCGTGCGTCCTCGACGCTGGACACCCACACCGCGAGCCCGACGCGAATCGCCATGGCAGGACGGCGTGCCACTGTCACTGTCACAGAGGCAAACGCAGACGCCGGAGGCTGTGAGGCTGTGGAAACGGTGCCTGAGGGCGTCGAGGCTGAACGGTTGGGCCATGGGCCATGGGCACCACGGATGCGCCGTCAGTGGCCAGCCGCTCAACAGGCAAATGCCCAAAACCCCCGAATTCTGGCAGGGCGTGTGGTGTGGTGTGGATGACTGCGTGCTCTCGGTCTGATCCAACCGCAGAGGCAGAATCCATCAGGCTTCTTTTTTCGTCTGCATTTCGACCCGAGTGCGCTTCAGATTCATGAAGTGCATGTCTGTTTATTCCGCTTGCAGCTGGCGCACCGCCGACTATCATGACCACACCATCACGCTCGCGTCTCGACGCCTGCGTGCCTGCAGATGCGCGCCCTGAGCAGAGTCGCGAGTGCCGGACGCTGCAGGAACGGCACCCATGAGACTCGCCGTTGGGCCTGATTTGCCCGGCCAGCAGGCGAGTTTATCCTGCTGCGCCTCGTGTGGGGAGAACATCATCATGATTGATGGCTCCTCCCACACCTCAGCACTGGTGCGACGACGCGCGCGAACTGAGCTGCAGCGCGACTTCACGTCGCCGTCGTGCATCCAGACTCGACAAAAAGTCATGTCGGCCGTCCACGGTTGGCTCCCCAGCGCCATGATGCCACCCACACGCGCCGTGAGCTGCTCTCGTGAGTCCAGCTTCACCGTTTCAGCTTCTGCGCTTTGCTTTGTCGCGCAGATTCGGTCATCACTCACGACAGCGGGTGGCTACCATCCCAGCATCTGATGTCAACCAAGGCAGAGTTTTACAATTTTGGCACCGAGACCAGGTAGTGTGCCTTCGACATGTCCATCCTCGTCGTCATGGACGCTTTTATCGTCCTCTCTATCGATAGAGCCGCCGTCAGCACCATTCATACGACCGTTTCTATTCTCTCTCGGGCTCTCTCCGGTACGCAGCTTCCAAAATTGTGCAAAGCCTGATGCGGACCGTATAACGCTCCGCGGTCAGCCCTCAATAGTGTATACACCCGTGGTGATTATATGCAACCGCTTGGCTGCTATTTTGGGGGCGCTGGGGCGAATTATGCTGCGTGGCACAACACCCTCTACTGCATATCGGCCGCCGGCGCATCCCCACACGGCATAGTGCACTCGCTGCTTTACTCGTCCAAATGAATTATGCATGGGCAGCACAGTCAGTTCGCCTGCGTGAGAAACGGCGCGGTCAGACTCGACCACGGCCAATCGCCGCCGCCGAGGGCCACTCGTCCCACCCCCACAGCGACGGTACCAGTCTGCAGCGGTCAACAGGATGCGCGAAAACAGCACACCTAATGCAGGTACACGGCAGGAACAGTCGTCGAGAAAAAAAAATATCCAACGCCATCCTCCTTATCGCCGTCCAAAAACAAACCTCGACGACTATCTCTCCCATGGCTGCTGACTCTGCCCGGCATGTGGGATTCCACTGTGGAGGTCTGGCTTCTGGAAAGTTCAATAGCCGAAATCATCACACACTGACATGACAGATGGCGACAGGCCCCGGGATGACACTCGACTCAGCAAAGCGTCCCGGCGCGGAATCCTGAAGGCTTCCGCCGCCTGTCTCCATCCATCCAACACTCGCCTTGCGGCTTGCGAGAGTGCCAGAGCGTCGGCGCGCCGGGGAACCACGCGTGGCTTCCATAGCTTCCATGCCGTGTCAAACAGTCTCCACTACCCCCCTCCGCCAGATCGCCCTTATCATTTGACGAGATTGCGAAGAAGAGCCCTGATCTCCTTCTACCAATTTGCAGACCCGTTCCTCCACGGCGGCGGTGTGGAGTGTGGGTGGTTTGTGGAATCCGTATGTCAAAATCGGAATCCCACCCTTCAACTTCAAACTATCTGGGCCCACCCCGAGTGCTGGATTCAAGCCACCTCAAACACTCAGATCAAACACATTTGCACTGTTCTTCATGCGAGCGTGCGTGTCTCGCTTCCGCCGTGCTGCACTGCGAACGACCCAATCCGTTCTCCACCGGTGCCTACCCGCGAACCTCAGACTCGGCTCGTGCATCTGGTCATTGGTAACTGAATTGCTGAGAGAGTTCGTGATTGATCTACGTCTAGATCCATTGCGAAGGAACACGGGCCCACCTTCACGAGACACGTCTGTCGGGCCCTCGAGCAAGCTACCGGACGGTGCGTAGCATGACTGATGATTGACATGTCGACGTCCCGGCATAGCGGCGGCGAGATCTGACCACTCGTGGTTTGACTTTGACTTTGGGCTGTCGTGTCTGCGGGTGGGCAAAGAAAAAAACACCATGTCGACTCGTAATCTCATCAGAAACATCATAGTGTTCGCCCACGCTAGGCCGGCCGGCAAGAGCAATGACTTCCGGGTCTGCGTCGTGTCGGGCCACTGCGGGCGATGTGCTCCCTCCCGAATGGGCAGCTCGCACGTTGAACACCTCATCACGGTACTCGAAATCCTAGGTCCCTCTTGCTGGGGCCGGCAGGTTCGCTTTGTGGTAGCTTCTGTTCAAACGAAATTCGAGTCTCATGCCGCCAGCCTCACGCTTCAGGGCACCGGGAGTCTGAGCGCTAGCACGTTTCTGTCCGTATCACTGTACCCGCTACTCTGGTCCCTGGCTTCCGCCTCTCATCATTTTCAAATAACCACTCTCTTTCCCCACAATGATGCTGGGAAAAGGCCGCGGCGCGCATGAAAGTCCACTGGCGTCGGCATTACCTCGCAAGGTTTTTCCCTCCTTCAAGCCTTCCTAAGTTGCTAGTAGGACTAGCAGGGCCCATTGTGGTCGCCGACGCCTGAAGTCGGCCAGATTCATCGAGAAGGTGGTGCGTGTTGAGGGCCAGCGAGTCGTGGACCTAAGACGGGATGTGGAGAAGTCGGCGGTTCCCGTCTGGAGGCGGCCACGACGGTGCGTGGCGAAGGTCAAAACTACTTTCCTCGGCTGTCAGTTAATCTTTCAGCTGGCATGGGGATGCTGAATGAGGCGTACGGGCCGCACCGCCACAATAAAGTAACCTTTGAAGGTGACGTATCAACAGCGCGATAGCGGCCTACTTTTTTTTTGAAACAATGGAACTTCCAATTACCATGGCAAACTGCCTAGCCTTGCTTTAACCGTCTATCTGAAAATACACTCCATCCCTTGCTATATGTCGGCATACCTTACCCTTCCGCCTTCGATCATCAAACCGCACGCCTGGATACCCACATTGAAACGTAATGTCAAGTGTTTCGAGGGCGGCGAACCCCAACGTTGGGCCTTCGTTCGCACTAACGAACGACAATGATGAGGCGCTGTGGTTCCACCTTGGTGATGTGGTGTGACGTCGTGGTGTGTCCCACTGCGATGATCTTGGGCATGAATTCTCTCCACGCGTTGATCATCTCAACGAATGCTGGCGTCGAACCCGTCGACGCATGATTTTGCAAATGTCACTATGTTTCGTACCGCGTCGCCCTGGCGTGCCGAGGACATGCACGTGGGCTCCAACTGGGCGTGTCCTCTCCCAACATGGGATGCTACGACGTTTGACGTTGACGTCGCCCGCCATGTTTCCAAATGCTGATACAGACATGTACAAACTCCCTTGGATTGCTAGTGCTGCGAAGAGAGCTTTTTATGTAAAGACGGTGAGTTGCAGGCATGCCTGGGGGTGGAAAGTCGACGACACGCTTTGGAAACCAGGACCATGAGATGGATCTTGGCTCTCGAGGGCGAGTACCATCCCGCACGGAGAGACCTCTAGAATGGGATGGCGAGAGGATGGCGAGATACGAGATGCCATACCACATCGACCTCGGGAGGCAAGAGAGTGACATCGCTTCGACAGTGGGCCTTGTCCTCGCCACCCTGACGGGACTGCCGGGTCTGTCTGTCTGCTCGTTCGTTCGTTCGTTCGCTCACAGCATCTATCCCGTCCATCTCGCGGGTGCTTCAGGGCTCCTGGTCACTTCCGACTGTGCCATACGCGGTCGCATCTCAGGTCCCTTCTTCAACCTCCAATGTCGTCGCCCACGGCGGTCAAGCGCTCGTCTCGCCTTCTGACAGCTCGCCTCGAACCGCAGCGGCTGTCTTGCACCTAGTAAAACACGCGTGAGACGCGCCAGAAGAGCGGGAGAAGCATCTGAATTCGACGACGACCGCGACGACGACAGGATTTGACGACAGGATTTGCATTCCACGTTTCAGGACGCAGTTCGCGACGCGACGCGACGACGTCTCTCTCTCTCTCCCCAATCAAGGACAGGCCTCAGAAATGTAAAAGATTGAGATCAGTCCCGGCCCTAAAAAAGGTCAGGTCATTCTCTTCCTATCATGTATAAAATATTTCTCATCGTTGGCCATGTAGAAAAGAAGAAGAAGGTGCAAGTGGCCGAAAAGAAAAAGGTTTCATGACTGGCCTCGCTTGCCCACCCCCTTATAGCGTAGCACCTCAACCAACCAACCAACCAACCCACCAACCAAAACCCCCCTTTCCTCCCTCGCAAAATTTTCACACGCTGGAACGATATTCCGCGCCGTGTGGCCCGAGCGCCCCCGACATCAAAAAGGCCGCCCCGCCTGCGAACCTGCACTTCCGCCTTTGTGCGGCAGAGGTCATCGTCTCCCGTGTTACTTGTTTGCTCGTCTTTTCCCGTGGCTTACCAAGTGTCGTTGACCTCCCAGAGAGAACATATTGCATCATCGATCGTATACACTTTGCGGGGGCGTCTGTACTAAGTTTGCAGTGGCGCCTTCGCTGGAAAAGGGTCGAACATACTTTTTTTTTTGGCTGTGCGCGTGAATTGTGTGGATTGGGCGCGTCCATGTGTGGTCCGCGTTGATTGTCTTGTGCCCGTGTCCATGTCCATGTCCATGTCTATGGCCTGCTCGTTGTGAGATGGGAGTTGATGAGTTCGCAGTGTACTGTGGCTTTTTCATCTGCTTCGACTTTGAATCTGCTCTGGGCTGTGGGCTGCTGGACACCATGCGTATCGTTACTACATCAAATCTCATCGCAAGGGATGAATGAACGGATTCACGGGGAAATGAGGCTGGATTGGTATACTTGTGAAGACTTGCGGGTTGCAGACTTGCTAGAAAGGGATATCAAAGCTATCATGCGGCAACATTAATCGCTAAACCAAAGTCCAGTTCACTTTGCTATCCTCCATCTTGGAAAACCTCACCAACCTCCCCAATCCTATAGGCACAGGGCTTCATAGGAAAGAGTAGGAAGCTGATGTCTTGAGTCTGATGTTTTAAACTTCCTACTCTGTCCCTCACGGACCGATGTAGGAAATATGCTGGCCGTGATCTATCGTGAAGCTTCTATCGCACCAAAGCCCTTCTTTCGTCATGAGTCGTGGTCAATCTTCTCCAGCTTGCCCGGGACCAGCTTCTCGCCTGCGTCTCCAATGATCCGGATTCTGTCGATGCGCGTCTTCTCGCCGTCACCATCACCATCCACCACGAACATGATGATGCTGGCCACATTCTGGAACTTGACGAAGCGGAGCTCCAGCTTCGCGGTCCCCGTCTTCTCGTCCCAATCTGAGGCCTTGATCTCAATTGTCTGTGTTGCGGGAATGTCCTCTGCTTCCTCGAAGCCGAGATTGTGCTGACGGTTGGTGTAGAGATGAATGGTCTTTGGGCGCATCGGGATGTCGTCGTCGTCCTCGTCGTCATCGGATTTCGGCGGGCAGGATGTGATGTGGATGGTGTGGACCTTGAGAGTGGCCGTGAAGGGCAGGTACAGCATCAGCTGCTCATCCACATCGCTCTCAATCCAGTCCTTCTTCGATTCTGAGCCACTGGCTGCCTTCTTGCCCTTGCCCATTGCCAGCGTGGTCGGCATGGTGGTCTCGAAGAGGGTCCGCACGCTACCAAACTCGCTGTCCGAATTCAGCAGATCAAGTCCACGCACATCGACGTGATCCGTAACATCGGTGTATCCTCGTGGCAGCCCAGCGCCGCGCCATGTCCCTCCCGCACTTCCGCTGGCCTCCCCAGGCCCCCCTACGGCGTCATCGGATGCGGCCTCGGTGGCTAACTGCCGGATTGCATTGGAGAGCTGCTGAGGATTTGCGCCGTTGACCTTGGTTGTCTGCACGCCGTTCTTGAAGATGATGAATGTCGGTATACTACAGTGAGCAGATATTAGCCTCCGTGTTCGAACTGCAGCTGCAGTGCGGGAGCGACCCACCTTGTGACACTGTAACTCAGTGCTATCTGCGTCTCCAGGTCGCAGTTGACCTTGGTAAAGGTGATGATGTTTGGCCGGGACAGCTGGCTGGCGAGCTGGTCGTAGACGGTAGACAGGGCGTTTGAGGTGGTGCTGGATTCCTTGTAGACTGCGGAGTAACAAACAATGTCAGTCGCGGTGCAGTAGGGCAAGCAAGCAGGCACAGCTTACAATTGACCACCACGACGCGTGAGGAGGATAGCAGTGCGGTGAGTTGTGCTGGCGACGAGATCTGGACGGGGCCGGACATGTTGGCTGGGTGAGGTGTGGGTGACAGGTGTGAGTGGTGAGGCGTGAGGCGTGCAGGCAGGTCGGAGATGAGGTCGCGTTGGTGGGGGCGGGGCGCGTCGTGGAGAACAACCTGGAACCACCTGCTTTCTTTCTGGCTTGCGTCCAACTACCAAGCACTGGCGAGCTTCGAGTTTTCGAGTTTCGACTACGGGCACACGCGGAAACTTCGAGAAGAAGGCTACGAAGCTGCACACGAGCGCCTGTTGACTAATACAGCAGCACTTGCCCCAGCCTAGGCACCCAGTGAAGGTCGGACAACAACCACAGCTGTTGCTTCAACTTGCTCTCCCAAGTCTACTACGTCGTAAACATCCCACGCAGACATAGCAATATTTCAGCAGTCGCTAGCAGGCGCATCTCTTGGACGCAGGCCGCGGGCACTGGCAAAGTGAGCACCAATCCTAGCGTGGCCTTCTGCGACCTTACAATCTTCAGACCAGCACACTCATGGCAGACCCAGGAAATATACATCTCACCTTCACCGAGACAAAGATCCTTTCAATTGCCAACTACCTCGCCATCCTCGGAACTCTCGAAGCTGCTCGCAGGGAATACGATTTGAACAAGCCGCTTGCCGGCCCTCTTTTGGTGGCCCACACATCCATCGCCCTCTGGGCCTCGTACGCCCTCTACAGGATCGTCTACCCCTTCTTCAGCCAGGCATAATGTCTCATGTCGTGGTGTTCAACTCGTCGGCGAAGACAGTCAAGATCTCCACCTCCCCAACGACGTACCTGACCGAGGTGCGGGACGAGGCATGTCAGAAGTTCTTCGTTAGCAAAGACCAGTTCACCTTGAAGTACGTGGACTTGATGTCACATTGGTTGTGACACATCGCTGATCCTGCCTCCAGATACAACAACAAACCCATCTCCCTATCACAGCAAATTCGACTCGCAAACCTTCCCCAAGGCGCCCGATTAGAGCTTGTCCAAGCCTCGCGCTCCCCGACTGTGATATCAGTCGCCCTCCAGCTCCCGGCATCGGAGAAGAGCGTCCGCCTCACGAAGAAGTTCGCCAGCAACACGTCGCTATGGGAGCTCCTGCGGCAGTTCGAGAGCGGCGAGGCCAACTACAACTTCACGCAGCGTGGCGTCCCTCAGTTGAGCACTAATGGCACAACAGGGGCCGGCAGGCTGAACTACGAGACGCCTGTCATCACAATCATGCCGAGCCATCGGGAGCTTTCAGAATTTGTAGAGTTGCAAAAGACCTTGACCCAAATTGGATTCGACAACGGATCTGCCTCCTTACGGCTCAACTTCAAGGACAGTGGTAAACCGCTTGAGGAGGCCATGGCCGAGATCTCGCAGTACTTCAGTAGCTCAGATCCTACCACTAGCGGCGCCCACGCAGACACTTCAGCACAGGCTAGCTCTATTCTAGGGCTCGCCAAAGCCGCACTGGGAGTCCCGGAGACAACTACGAGCGAAACTTCAGGAAAGCAAGAGCTAGAGCAGGAATCGAAGTCCGATGCTATGGAGATCGACCCAACTCCCGAGCCAGCCCCTGAGACTACCTCGACTCCTCCAGACAGTAGTGTCCACAAGACTGAGAACACCCCATTGCAAGAAGCACCGGCTAGCACACCATCAGGATCCGCTCCATCTCAGCAATCCAAACTCCCCCGGAACGTCCAGATCTTCGCCGCCCCGACATCATCCACCCCACAGGCCGCACGCCAAGCCTGGAACGAGCGCGACTACGTCCCGACTATCGAGCACGCAAAGTCGCACCAAGCCTCCCTCCAGACGCGGACGCGGAACCAGCGCCTTCTTTCAGATAAGGAGCTCGAGCAGCAAGAGAACGCTCGTCTCGAGAAGGTGAATGCCACAGCTCAGAAAGGCGGTTCCCTACGCGTCCGTATGCCTGATGGAGTGATTATACAAATGGACATGAGCCGCTCTGACACTGCCGACGCACTCTACGATTTCGTCGCAAGCTTCCTGGAGCGCAAGAACGAGCCCTTTCAGCTCAAGCACACTAGTTCGACTGGCAAGTTGGTCCTCATTTCGAAAGACAAGAAACGCTTGATCCAAGACCTCGGCCTGTCGAGCAGAGAAACAGTTACGTTTGTCTGGGATGAGGGCGCGAGCGACGAGGCGCGGGTCAGCAGGGCGACACTGGCCAAGGAGTGGCAGAGTCAGGCGCAGGAGTTGAAGGTCGAGGAGCCTGCTGCTAAAGAGGAACCAGAGCCCGTTGTGCAGAGCAAGGCGGAAGGCAAGAGAAAGGTTGGGATGAGCAACGGTGATAAGGAGAGTAAGATTAAGAATATACTCGGCAAAGGCTTGTTCAGGGGGAAGAAGTAGTCGCGCAGACAGTGGCTGGCATGACTAGCAACTGTTTCTGTGGGATGGGTATACCAAACTGGGGGCTTGGGCTTGTTCGAGCACAGGGTGTGAGCCGGCTTCCGATATTTACACTGACATGAGGATAACGGCATGACATGGCCTGGCATGACTTCCAATGCACGATCACGAAATCTTCGGGTAGTTCAGCACGCATGAGTTCATATGTGGGTGTTGTGATCTATTCCGCAACGTAGCACGAGCAGCTGGAGTCTTCGCCCCCCCCCTTCCTTAAGTAGCATAATATCAACTATATTCCAAATCTTGTCTCAAGTCTGTCATGATTAGCAATATACGTGCACTTTGATATTCTGTTATGCTAGAGTCGTGGTAGGACAGGGTTGCCTCCTAGAATAAAGCATACAACGTAGACATTAGAGATGATAATTTTATTTTTATCATTCTTCTTCTTCTTCTTCTTCTTATCCCAAAAACTTAGTTGCCTACGAATATCTCAGGAGAAAGATGTCAGTCGTTACCAGCACCCAGTGTCGTTTCTCGGTAGGATGGTGATGTGAATTGATATTGAAATATTAAAGTGGTTAGTTAGAGTGCATGGTTAAATATTTGCTACGGGGGTATAACAAAAGAGCATCCATAATCGTCTAATACGACATCAAGGTCAAGTACTTCAATAGCACATGTACAGGTCTCAAATGGCACGGACGCTCGGTGCTTACTGCCTCTACAATCACCCAGGGATAGAAGGATGGCAATGGCATGAACGGTATAATCACAAATCATCACGCCGACGCAGAAATGGCATGATATCATTGGCGTGAACCGATGTTTCACATTTTGAAGCTTTTAGGCGGCACTAATTGGCATCTAACAGCCAACTATCAACTGTTCGATCATGTGCATGCACTCCGAAATCGTGCCAGCCTTTTTTTCACTGATGTGACATTTCGAAGCCGTAGTCGAATCGTATCCATCCGCCATAGAAGAGACCGAAAACACCTGAGAGAGAGAGAAAATCGTTTGTCCCAATGCTTATGACCCCGTCGTGCTTGTGTGGTTGTTGGGTGGAGCACGTTTAGTGACCGGCGCGCCGAGACTCGGCGATGATCTTGGTCATCTCGTCGACCTTCCTCTTCGCACGACCGAAGGTACCGAGCTGAAAATCACGTTAGTGTCTGAGGATGGTGGAGGTAGGGAGAGGAGAGGAGGAAGAGACGACGTACCCTCTTCTTCGCTAGACGACGGGCACGCTTGTCCTTGGAGTTTCGGAGCAGTTCGATGACACGCTTCTCGTACGGTGCAAGTCTGTTCACCCACGACTGTTAGCCGGATTTCGCCCAAGTATCCATTCCGCAACGGTCGAGGCTTCGGGACTCTGAACGCAATGATTATGCAATCGACAAGTCCCAGCTTCGACCGAAGCAGGTGTGCGTGTGTGTGCGACGTACCCAGCAACTTCACGGGTGATTTCTCGCACAAACGCCGTGCGCTTCGAGAGAAAGCCTTTCCTCCGCGAGATCTTGGGGGCCGGCTGCCTGGGGGTGACCTCTGTACAAACAATTAGTCTTCTGGTGGAGTGGAGTGATATTTTCGTCGCAGCGGGGCGGAGAAAGACGTACTGTGCCCGGCGTTGAGGCCGAGGATAAGGCCTGCGTGATTGTCAGTATATCATGATTGAGGTGGAGTGTGTAGAGAGAGCACATACCGGAGCGCTGCTTCACTTCCTTGGGCATGGTGGCGGTGGTGTTGTCGTTGAAGTTCGATGGGTTTGGAGAAAGCGATAATTTGGGTTCGGCTGTGTGGTGCGCGCCAAGGACGCTAAGCTTGCACGGGTCAATCCCTGCTGCACGTGACCATGTATCGCCGGCGTCCACTTTGCTAGCGTAGATCATCCAAACTGGGCAGAAACTAATAATGTTGCTCTCGGAGACTGTGCATGGAAGTGTTACTATACGAAACATGAGATTGGACCACCATTGACAGGATAGATCACTGATTCGTGGCCACAATTGACCGTCTCTCGCATTAACAGAATGATAATCGTTCAGTATAAATATTGAAACAATGGATTGTCTATATCTTAGTATCTGGCTTCTTCCTCTCCGCTAGATTTCTAGATGCATCTACTACGAACCCAACGTGATGGCTAAGCGCAACAATATCCCCTTCCGCGTCATGGACATGTACATCCAAATCCATCCTCCCATTCTTAATCTTCTTCATCTGTACTCGAACAGCCAACCACTTGACGCCTTCCGGTGGTAAATCTTTCTTGATATCTAGATTCAGCAAGAGCGTTGGGTACCAGAACGGCCCTTGGCTCTGATCCCTATATGACTCGATGATCTGGGGAAACATGTCCGCCACGAACCCGATGCTGGTGTTCGTGAAGTTCGATCCATCTGAGAAGCATAACCACTCGTCGGCGACGCTCGTCATAACATGTCCTTTCCGTGGGAAATGCCATTTGACTCGCATAGTGGCTTTCCGAAACTGAGAATAAGGCATCTTCTCCATCACCTCCCAGTGCTCATCTTTATCTTCCGCTAGTTTGGCCAGATCCACCGGCGGGGGTGCTGGGGATAGCTTGTAGCCCGTGTCGAACGATGCGCCCACCTCGGTGTCGACGTTCGAGTTTGTCACATATGCGATGACTTCCTCGCGACCTTCCTGAGACATGTGGACATGTACAATCGAGGTCTGCCTACCCAGCTTCACATCGTCGACTTTAAATATGGCGGGTCCGACTTGTGTTCTGCGGAGGAATTCGACGTGGAGGGCGATGGTATGGGGTTGGTTCTGCTTTGCGAGCGCGGTACTAAAGTGTGTTGCTACGACCTGGAGTATACATCCTGTCACGTAGCCTCCATTTGGAACTGCGAATAGAATTAGCGTTGCACAACTTCGCTTCACAGAGATGGAGTTGTGGCCTACCACTTCCAATGCACCAGTCGTCGAATAGTTCGCAGGAGTAAGTCTTCGTGTCGAGCTTCGTGACCGCCGTAGCTTCTACCCAGGATGACATTTTGGGTGGGGATAAGTTTGACTGTGGCGAGATCTCTGTATATGATGACTTCCCACAGGCATCGTGAATAAAATATAGCGACAAGTCCCAGTGCGCTGCACGCACGCACTGAGGTTCCCGAGGTAAGAGACTAGACGAATGTAGCACGAGCCTCGGTCGGCGATAAGAGCGTGTACCCGACCCCGACCCCTCGTCATACAGCAGCCGTCCCGTCCTCCTCTTGTTCATTCCCGTTGCAAGCCGGGCCTTACGGCGGTGAAAGTCAACCTGCTGACTTGCCGTTGCTATGGCCGCGGCACATCTTTCTACCTTCTCCTCTTCCTTCCATTCTCTTCATTACCTCACATTACAAAAATCTACAGTAAATTACCACTTTTCGGAGGAATATACGCACTTTAAAATAATTATTTCTAACCGATGCGCAGGGCAGCTTGGGGTTCAATTGATTCTCTTGACACTTCATTAGAATCGCTACTTATTTCTCCACCATGCCTTCCGAGTCCAAGTTTCCTAGTGTCCCTATCCCGGACACTGATCTATGGGGATTTCTGTTTGAGAGGAAGGATAAACCATACTCGGACGACAAGGGCATGTCTGCTTCCTTTCTGCTATGCTGTTATTTTCTCAGAATCCTGGCTAACATTGGGAAAAGTAATTTATTTCGATCCTTACACCAAGCGCTCGTACACGTACGCTCAAGTCAAGAGCACCGCGATCGAATTCGGCAAGGGGCTCAAAGCGCTCTGGGATTGGCAGAAAGGCGATGTACTAGCACTATACACCCCAAATTGCATCGATACTCCTACGGTGACATGGGGATGCCATTGGGCAGGCGGAATCCTAAGCCCAGCAAATCCAGCGTACACGGTCGATGAGCTAGCCTTTCAGCTTAAGGATTCGGGAGCGAAGGCCCTTGTCACACAACTGCCTTTCATCAATGCTGCAAGAGAGGCGGCGAAGAAGGTCGGGATACCTCTAGACCGGGTGATCGTAATGGGGGACGAGCGAGATCCAAGCCATGTGGCAAAACATTTCACAAGCATCCGCAATACCTCTGGCTCGGCAAGATTCCGAAGGACAAAGCTCAATCCAGCAGAAGATCTCGCGTTCTTGGTCTACAGCTCCGGCACTACAGGTCACCCGAAAGGAGTCATGCTGACGCATCGGAACATCGTATCCAACACGATGATGATAAGAGCGGGGGAGGCAGGGCAGCTTAGTTCTGAAGGAGGGCCGACGGGAGAGGGTGATAAGCTGTTGGCTTTTCTGCCGTTCTTCCACATATATGGTGCGTCTCAATTTCATTGCTAGGGTCGGCCCTGCGCTAACAAGTTCTTAGGCCTTACTTGTCTCATCCATCAAAGTATTTACTCCGGATTCCAATTGGTTGTTATGCCAAAGTTCGATCTGGAGGACTTCTGCAGAATCATCCAAGACAACAAGGTCACTTTCGCCTACGTTGTACCCCCAGTCGTTCTTCTCCTAGGAAAGCACCCGGTTGTGTCAAAGTACGATCTCAGCTCCGTTCGAATGATGAATTCGGGTGCCGCTCCATTGACCAAGGAGCTTGTAGAGGCTGTATACAACCGGCTCAAGATCCCCGTCAAGCAAGGGTATGGTCTCTCGGAGACTAGTCCAACTACACATACTCAACCATGGGCAGACTGGAATAAGACCATTGGCTCTGTTGGCACTTTACTGCCCTACCAGACGGCGAAATACATGGATGCGAGCAACAACGAGGTTCCGGCTGGAGAAACAGGAGAACTGTGGATCAAAGGGCCAAATGTCTTCAAGGGATATCTGAACAATCCCGAAGGTACCGCACATGCGCTTACTCCCGACGGGTACTTCAAGACGGGCGATGTTGGACATCAAGACAAGGACGGCAATTTTTACATCACAGATCGCATCAAGGAACTCATCAAGTACAAAGGCTTTCAGGTCGCACCTGCTGAGCTCGAGGGAATTCTGATTTCGCACCCGCACGTCAACGATGTCGCAGTCATCGCGATATATGACGAGGAGCAGGCCACAGAGGTCCCGAGGGCGTACATTGTGCCAACAGATGGGCTAGGTAAGAGCGAGAAGGAGGCTATTGAGATCATAGAGTGGCTAAGTAAGAAGACGGCGCCGCACAAGAAGCTAAGGGGTGGTGTGAAATTTGTAGATGAGATACCCAAGAGCGCTTCAGGAAAGATCTTGAGGAGACTGCTGAAGGCGAAGGCGCTAGAGGAGGAGAAGGGAGCGAAGGCTAAACTATAATAATTCTTCAATTACTGGATTAATTCCATGCCCATGGACCACCTCCTCCTCTCCATATCCATGACGCAAATATCATTTCATGTCCAGTATTGAGTTTAATCGTGGGTTCACCACTCTAACTCCGGGGGATAAGGTTATCACTGGTGTCATCCTCTCCATTGCTTTCCTCCCACTTCGAGGTTCATACTCAGCTATAACCTCAGACAAGCACGACAACCCCCGAGGACCAGTGGCAAAAGTTTACCATTTGACCTGCTCAGCCCGTCGAACTAGAGCATATCCACAGCAAGGGTTAGTCCCTCACCTACCGTGACGATCTCTAGGACTTAACCTCGAACCAGGAACAAAAACAAGATGGCTCCACGATACAAACGGGGACGTTCACCGGAACCTAACATGAATGATCTCCATGTCAAGCTCCATGGCTCTTTCAACCTCGAGCCGTCGCAGAAAAGGAATAGGATGTCGATGAGAGCGAGTCCAGAGCTGGTGTCTCCGAGGAAAGGCATCATGACGGCACCTATACTGAGGGAGCTGACTCCAAAGAAGCCTATGAGGTTGCGGGCGGCTCTTTGGCAAGCACATCGGCCCTATGCACACCTTCTACGTGAGCTCCATCTATGGGAGCTCCACTTGCAACCATCGCCTCTCACCCTCAGTGACGACTCCAAGATGGAAGAAGCTGTGCGCCTTCACTAGTCCAACCTCTTCCCGATCCCGCTCCGTCGCGCTATTGAAAAAGCGTACAAAGCCACCGTTAGGAGCTGGATGGAACGCAGCCAAGGCGCTGGCATCGAGAAGCCCTCTTTCGAGCATATCATAATCAAGGTTGGCCTCATCCGTGTCTCAATGAAAGACTTCAAGGTCCATTCCGACGACGCCGCCTACGGCTGTCTTTCACACCGCAAACCTCGGCGTCCTCGTCCGCTTCCTTGAGGAACACAAGGAGAATCTGGACAAGGGCGTTCCACGCTTCGTCGAGCTCAAGATTCTGGGCCAATTTTAGGGAAAGTTGGCGAACTAGTAGCTCATGTACTTGCACTTAGGGTGGTATACGGATATAGGTTGCGGATTTGATATGTTTGGCTGCTTGTCCTTGTATGGGGTTTGTATTTGGGAGAAGAGAATGCAACTGATGCCATGTATAGCAGCGCTAGGAGATAAAGTAGTCAAGTTTTGATCTTGATTTCGGTGATGTGATGCAGCTGTACTATATACTACTGTATCTAAGAGCATGGGTTTTGGCAATTCCGACGTGTATAGCCAATTTATTCGTACGCAATATGATGGGTTTAGCATATCGTGAGAGTGATTTCTCTAGGGACTTGGATTTGAGCGTCTTTGTGTGGACATAGACTCTGACTCCTCAAAAAGGCTACGTTACCCACTCCCTCAAATGCACTTACCACTACACCCCTTTCTCCTACCCTTTATCCTCCCTAGCAGAAATCAGCATCCCACTGGTATCTCACTTCACATTTGCCGAGCCGGATGGAGGGCACAATCGAGGAAGACGTCATGTTCCTCAGGTTGTATTCCAAGGCCTATCTGCCTTGCGAGCCCGGCGCTTCTGCATGCTCATACTAAACGGTATGATGATATTAGGTTGGGTGGGGGGTTTTGAGAAAAAGTGGCTTTCATTTCGTGAGGTCGTGGATACAAACAGTTATACAACAGTCAGGTATATATAATAATTCTTTTATTCCTGGAGAGCATCCTAGTCAGTACACCAGTAATACAATCCGGCTGTACTAAGCACTGACACATCCTTCAACCTTCCCAACGCACAGTCACTACATCCCACCATTACAAGAAGCGCAAGATCGATGCCTCTGGCTTAGATCCTAGTACACCCATCAAATTGAACACCCAATTCGGCTTTTACCTTGCCAAACTTCGCGAGGTGGTGCTGATGAGATCGAGAGAAGCATCCACG
Organism: Melanomma pulvis-pyrius CBS 109.77; assembly: GCA_010093585.1. NCBI lineage: Eukaryota > Fungi > Ascomycota > Dothideomycetes > Pleosporales > Melanommataceae > Melanomma > Melanomma pulvis-pyrius. Next base: position 25,285 of record MU001961.1, read on the forward strand.
AGATTAGAGACTAGCATTTTGGATATTCTGATTCTCATGTCGTGGTGTAAGAGGATACGAGGAGCGCGAATGTGGAAGCTTTGAGCCAGATTTTGGTTCTTAGAAGTTGGGTGCTGGTTTAGGCGGAGAAGAATAAAAGGAGAAGAAGAGTGGGGACAAGGACAGCAGCGACGTGGAAAAAGAAGAGGAAAGCGAATCCGGGGACGAGTATGATGCTTACGCTTGTGTGGACGTGGACATGGACGACGAGGTGAGGACACTGCAGTTCACTACAGACATAAGCTCCGGTTCGTGGAAGTTGAGTAACCTTACCTGGCAATCTCATGTGCCGAAACGTGGGATGGAGGCTCGATTAGCATGGGGCTCTGCGTTTGTTCACTCGACAGGAGGTATGAAGTGAAGTGGATCCGGAAACAGAGGGTTTAGGAGCGAGAAGTATTCCTATGGAGGAGTGAATTATCGTGGCGATTGAGAGAATGGAGGTCATGGTTTGGTATGCTGGTCTTGATCTACGTCGTTTGAGTTTGCTAACGCCCAGCAGAGTTTTAGTATAAACACTCATCGGGACATACGACCTGCCATATGTGGGCCGATATTATTGGACTTACTATGGCGTCGTTCGTCCTATTGCTCTCTCTCTTTGGATGATGTAAGGTTGGATTAGCTCTACAATGGAGAATTTGGAAGCGCATCAATGCCTACCGAGAATATAAGCATTCGAAGACATGGCTGGCCCCCTCAAATTCATATTGACCATGTGGACAGTCCTATGGTTTTCTCGCTTTGGGGTTTCTATAATTGAATATGGAGACAGGAGAATCGATGTTTGGTGAGTAGAAGGATGAGGATGCGTATAGAAGGGGAGAAAATGAATTTTGAGATGGTGGGTCTATGTCTATTTGGGATGGGATATCTCTACTGGAGCCACCAGGACCTCTATCCGTATAACCCCCAACACCATATATATTCCTTGTATCTGCCAGGGCCCCTTATGCCCAGCTTTTCTATATTTACTACAGATACCCTAGCCTTTCCTGGGTATCCGAACAGATCGCCATACTCATACAAAAACACGTCATGTATCATGCTTTCAGGCCGTAGCCCTCAATCTATATCTTTTACGTTAGAATCTACTCAACAAGGGAAAGCGCATAATGTTACCTACGAGCCTCCTAGAGCAGGTCCTCCGCCATGACTGGTGCACTCCTGAGGGGATGTGGATGTTCGCGGCCACAGACCCGGATCATCGCGTCATCATGGCCCTTGGCCATTAACTCTTCGTCTGTCTTCCGGCCGACAGTCTCCCTCACAGGCGCCGGCGTCGACGTCTTCACCACCGCGGGGGCTGCCTCTGGCACACTGGAGATGCGCTTCGGTGTCACGACGCGGAAGCAGAACGACGAGTCCAGTGACGACACACGCCCGCACGAGCATGTCAGGCCGCTGAAGGTGACGGTGGTGAAGGACGCCGGCTTCTCTTCTTTCTTTTCCTGCTCCTTCTCCTCAACCTCATCCTTCTCATCTCCAGTAGCATCCCGAGCCTGCAGGCCAAGCGCCACCAAGCTCCTAGACTTACGCAGCCTTCCGGCCTGCCCCAGAAGCTTGTGGTTGTGGAAGCCACGAAGGGCGCCCCGCACGCTGGGCATCTTTCGCAGTCGGAACATGCGAGCCTGTGCCGCGGTCTCCTCGACGCGCCAGGAGAGTCCACAGTCGCTGCAGATGATGCCGAACGGGATCTCGGATCCTGAAGAGGAGGAAGGCGAGGCCAAGCTGAGCGGGACCACGCCGGGCTCGATGATCGGGAGGAAGTGTGTGAGTCCCGTGAAGGTGCAGCACTCACACGGCTTGTGAGGACAGATGCAGGAGACGGCGCCGAGTGGATGCTGGCCGGAGTTGATGGAGAGAGGGGTTGTTGTGTGGCATTGGCAGCAGGTCCAACTGTGGGATTCGGGGACGGGGCTGCTGGTGAGCTCCTCGCGGAGGGGGGAAGGTTGGGCGGTTGTGTAGCAACTGGCGAGAGGGGAAGGCATGGTGGAGGAGGAGGAGGAGGAGGAGGTGGTGGTGGTGGTTGAGAAGTGGTAGAGCTGTAGGTGGATCGTGATGCAGAGGTAGTGTTGTATAGTGAGTTGAGTGGGCGAGAGAAAACGAAAGAAAGAGTGTGTGTTGAAAACAGAAGCGAAGCAAACGGGAACCGCGCATGCGCATGTGGAGCGAAATCGGCACGAGGAAGGCGCGTTTGCAATTTTACTGGTGTAAACCGGTGAGAATGTGTTTATCGGACTAGAATATACACCGAATGTCTTCGAGATACAACGCAAATCTCTGGCGCCGCTACGACGCTATTCAAAGCCAGCATAAAGCTTTTTATCTTCCTGTAAGACTTGTACTAGTTGGGGGTAGATTTACTATACTGCTCCAAGAGGTTTGCGTCACTGTGGTGTTTCTCTAAGCGGAATTGAGGTTCTTGCCGCGGAGCCCCAAAATAGGAAGCGTAAAAACTTCCCTCCTTACCAAACCTATACCCAGCCTGGCATACACAGACGGCTTATACATATTCTAGAGTTTCTGCTGGGATTGTGGCCGAGTTCTCGTACCTGGGCAAAAGGATGGGCGGCGAAAGTGACCATAGAGGGATATCAGATCAGTTCAACAACGTCACACTTCAGTACGTTCAGTTTTGAATGCGTCAAATTTGTATATACTATTATGGTACCTTATTCAAACATCTTGAAGTTCTGTGTTCGCACATTGCGGCGGAGAGTTTCGGGATAGAAGTATCATGGCGTATCAACAAAGTCCAAGAGAGTAGAACAGAGGGCGGGAAACTTGCTCACCACACCACCGCGATGAAGCCAAGTGAAGCCATTTCCCTTCTTCACCTTCACACTCTCCTCGTTGCCAAGAAATAGGCGACTGTTCGTCCTCAACTCTCATTTTAAACAAAAATCCTGATCTCTCTCCCAATCCCCAAACCGTCACTACTCACATCACATCACATCACTACACATCATCTCACAAGCTCAATCAGAGCCACCATGTACCCAATCACGTACGCCAGCAACTGGTTCGAGAGCACCGGCCCGGGGTACATGGCCGGCTGGCTACAAGACCTCTACGACGACCGCAACTTGGCCCTCCACCTCCGCGAGATCAGGTTCCTGCTGCCGCAGGACCAGCTCGAGGAGTCCGGCGTGGTCGACTTGTTCGACGACATTCGCGACTACGGCGACAACTGTAAGTAATTCCCCTCCCTCTGCCGTCCACGCAATCGTGGAGGGCCACCAGTGAAGGGTAAAGACCAGTGCTAACGAAATTGCGACTACAGCCGAAGCCGCGAAGACCATGAAGGTGGACTGGGAGGACGACCTCGCGGGGAGTGTCCTCCGCCACTACACTCCCCTCGAGCACCTCGCGCTGAAGCTGCAGATTCGGCGCGACATCTTCCAGACCGTCGACCAGATCCCGCTCCGGTCCGTTATGCGGATCTACTTGCGGCTGTTCTCAGTCTGCGAGAAGGTGGAGCGGGTGACGGTGCCGGCGGTCTGGAAGGAGGCCTTCGAGGAGATGTGGGAGGAGGAGGCGGATGTGTTTCCGCTGGTGAAGAAGGACCTCGTTGGGGGTGAGGATGGGGAGGTTTCTTGGGGGGTGGAGGTGATCCGGGGCCGCAAAATGATTCTGCCCGAAGGGGCGTGCAGGATCCGGTTCGCGGGACTGGTGTGGCATGAGCCTGAAGACCGGAGGTACACCATTTGGTGAGGAGGGGGATTGGCGCGGGAAGGGGGGTTGGCAAAAGTTCTTCACAAACGGCGTTATATATCTTAGCAAAAAGCTACCAATGCATTTGATTTCTTTCCATATCGTACATAATCTCCGCTCCCCATGCCATGATCCATTCCCTCTTGAAGATATCATTAACCTACTGCCAGATCATGCTCAACTTCTTCCACCACGGGCCCGTGATAACCCTTGCTGGTGTCTCTTCAGCAAGAACCTCCGCCATGCCCGTCTGCATATCTACGTCCTCTGGCCTGTACGCCCACGGGTCGTTCCACGAATAGATCCTGTGACCTCCATAGATGAACAGGAAGATGGGGATACCGACGTAGGCCGTGAAGAAACTCGAGATATTCCAATTCTGGGGCCAGAAGACATTGAAGCCGTTAATGAGGCAGAGGAAGGTGAAGCCAACAATCGAGCAATATGAGCCCCAAGGCTGAAGCCACGAGCGGTAAGGGAGATCGGTGATGTTCTGCACGTCACAGGCCTTGCGGAAGCGAAGGTAGACGATACCGCAGCAGATCCACGAGATGAAACCGGAGGTATTGGTCAAGTTTACAAACCAATTGAAGACCACGGCCGAGCTGGAACCGACGTTGAGGTAAGCAAGCGCGCAGAATAGCGAGGAGCAGGCCACGGCATAGTAGGGCACGCCGGATTTCGAACAGGTCTTGAAGATGGAAGGAGCGTTTCCGGAGAGAGCCAGCGAGTAGAGAGACCGTGAGGAGAGATAGAGGAAGGAGTTGCCTGAGCTCCAGGCGCTGATGATGATTCCGCCGTTTATGATAGAGTCGAGTACTGGGATGCCCGCGTTGCGCAGACCAACTACGAAGGCAGAAGAGCCAGCACCAGAACCACCGCTCGTGATTGCAGGATCGTTGGATGGGCAAATGACAGAGATGGCGAGCACACAGCCGATGTAGAAGAACACCAATCGGTAGATGTAGCGACGCGCCGCGATTGGTAGATTCCTCCTGGGGCTCCTCATCTCGCCTCCGGTTGCGACGAGCAGCTCAGGGGCGAAGGTAAACGGGAAAGCCGACAATACGAGGGTCGAAAGTAGCGCGAGGAACCGTCCTTTGTCTCCCTCGGCTAGATATGTATTTGCGGCGCCTGGGTTTTTCCAGTATCGGAAGCCTAGACGATCGCGGCTCGGTCCACCGCCCCAGAATAGGATGAAAGATACCATAAGGAGTCCAATCATCATGATAACCTTTGTCCCCGCGAACCAGAACTCAGTCTCGCCATAGAACTTCACCGGCAGGATGTTGAGCCCAACGATGACCACAATCATGATGGAGATCCAGACCGCGATGTTGACCGGTGCGTGCCAGTAGTCGATGACGAGACCAGCAGCAGTGATCTCGTAGGGAACCAAGATGCCGAGAGAGTAGAAGTAGAGCCAGCCCAAAGCGAAGCCCATGGAGCGGGAGACGTATCGGAAACCAAATAGATTCATGGAGCTGCCGGGGGTCGGGAGATATGCGGCCACCTCGATGATACCGGTGACGACGCAGAAGATGAGGAACGACATGAAGACATATGAGCCGACGATGAAGGCGGGACCGCCGCGCGCAAGCGTCTGTCCGGAGCCGACGAAGAGACCCGTGCCAATCGTGCCACCGAGAGCAATCATCTGTGCATGCCTACGGGTTTTCGTTGTCAGTACTGGGTCAGGTACGCGAGATCTGAAGCCCGGAGGCATAAAGCCTGAACGGAACGCCGGTAGGAGATTGAGGCCAGTAGCCATGACGTGGATTTGGGAGACGAGGCAGAGGGCGAGGACAAGCGTGCCGAGATTGTTGCTGGTGTTGTTTGGGGGGCTGAAAGTGCTCGCAGAAAAGATCGCAGAGAGAGGAAATATGGGAGTGGGAGTTGACGATGCCAAGAACAGTGTTTTCGAAAGGACGACAACATAACGTACCTCGACTTCAGTCCTCGCTGCGTGCGCTCATACCGCTCATCGAAGAGCTCTCCCGCGAGGACCTGCGGGGTCACGGAGCTCTTCCTTCGCCCGCCATCGGAATTGCTGTTGCGGTTTGCGCCATCGTACTCGAGGGCCTTCTCGCCAGCAGTAGTCTCCTCGACCTTTTTCTCGGACATGGTGGGCCAATTGCAATTAGGTCAATTGGGCGCGAGAAGAATTGTAGGGGGAGAGGAAAGGTAAGTTGTGAGATCTCGCCGGAGCTTGGGCGAAGACCTTGGGTAAGACCTTGTTAGTAGCTTGTCAGACATAGACGCAGGACACGCGAGCTTTTTGTAGCACGCAGTCGCGGTGCTATTCAACCCGGGCAAATCCTACACCCTACCACCGCCAAGCGCATGCACGCAACGTAACCCCAGTCTGGTATGCTTGGGTGGCATGGTGCGTCTTTCACCTGTTGGACAGGGAAACGAGCGCACGCCCAGCGCCTCGGACATCCCATCGGGTAACGTCAGAGACTGGGCGCCCCGCGCTTCGAACCTGTTCGCGCTCCATGCTCACGGGTTAGCGATGGACATGGTCGTCAAGAGTGGCGTGGAGATAGGGCTGGAGATAAGAGATGTGGTTGCAGTGACAAGAGGCGGGATCATCATACTGCGTGTAGTTAGATGCGTTTGATAGATCGTCAGGCCTCGTGGGAGTAATAAGAAACATACTTTCTGATATAGACCTAATGTCCAGATGTCTGACCACCGAGATGTCTTTCCAGTGACAGCACGTATCCCTCAGCTCAATCTCAACCCATTTTTATTCACGCATTCCCCATCAACCCACGCCTCTTCCAACTCTCCTTCCATCTCTCCACCACCCTCCTCATCGCGGTCACACCAGACGCCCAGATGTCCAGATAAGGTTCCGTCGCTTGTCCACTGAGGTGAGGTGTGGTTATCATAGCTAAGTCTCCGGATAATGCCCCGTAACGGGATGTAGGCTAGCGCCAACACTACCCGTCCCGCCCGCCAGCCGTAGTTGCTCGTTCATCTACATCGGCAGACGTCTAGATGCTGAAAGGTCGAGCGGGTTAAATGTTGGGACGAGGCTTTTTGGAGCGAAGAGACTTCCCGAATTCGATCGAGGCCTGGAAGATCTAGAATAATAGTGGTCAAAAAGCTTGAGATTTGCTGAAGGGAGGGTCTTGGCTACGCATGGTGCCTTAGCGCATGAGGACATGTGCTAAAATAGTTGAAACTCTTCGGATGTGTACGTGTATAGTAGACTATGTTGGAAGCCGATTGCTGAAATTGAATTACAAGTCTTGGGTATATATACAGGGAAGACGCGTCAGCTTGACGCAGCAGTAATTTTGCTATGAAGAGATGTTTCCACCATCCAGCCTCCGGTTTATGTAGACACATAACCAAGTCCGCAGCCCCAGAAAATCTCTAGAGGACGAAGCTACCTGGCTACTAACGCCAAGTTGTTCAAAAAACCACCCAAAGCCGGCAAATCATCTCAAGAGCTTCAAGTCCCATCATCTCGAGCAAAAACTAGATCTGCTCAGAACTCCAACGCCAGTTACTCATACTAAATATACAAAATGACAAGAAATCCTTCCTCTTTCCAAAAGACCCCTTCACGGTTTCGCGGCTAGTTCGTCCGGAACGCAACCCCAGGAACAGACCTGGACCTTGACAGGTAGGAAGTCGGTATGATTCTCGCGATCATGGTTGGAGGCCCAAAATTCTACCCACTCAGCAGCGACGACGGCATACTGTCTGCCACAGCAATAGCACTTACGTAGCGCTTGGAATTGAGTTTCCAAGTTCTCGTTCGCGGCCTTGAGCATGGCTTCCACCTGAACCGGCATGTCGCCGTCGAGAGCCGCAGCGACCTCGGCGGGGGAATCGTATTTGAGGCTCCGATTGAAGCACATGGAGGAGAGGGAACGTACATAGGTGCGCGGGGAAGGCTCGAACCAAGTTGCAGGGGCGCCGTACGTACGTGGACCGGCGGTCTTGTCAGTCATCCTGACAATGTAATCGAAGTCGTCATCTTCGGTTTGAGGACACTTTGCCGATCTGGGGAGTCGTTGACCGGCTTGATTGTAGTACGAGATTGAGGTCGAGGCAATGAATATTAGTTCAGGACGCGTGAGCTCTGAACCGAGTGGGATATTATTGATATGCGAGCGGTGGTAGGACGGGGGGTCACTGTTGAAAGTCCTAACTTCGAAAGCTTTGATCGCGTCCCAGAAGGCTACGATTGAGTGCTGGTCGGCACCAGCGGCAATGGCTTCCGGCAATGCGACGCTTCGAAAGTGTTCAAGTGTCTTTTGATCGGTCATATTTTCATTGGGAGACCGGGACAAATGGAAATCATCACAGCTTGCAAGGAGCCTATCATAACTCCGCGTCATGTGAAGGAGCGGGTTGCCGGTGACTTGTAATCGTTCTAGCTTCCCATGAGGCGCTAGTAATGGTATAATCTCGGCCGGAAGACATGTGAGTTTGTTGAAATTGAGATCAAGTTCTGTTAGGTTTCGCAACTGCAGGAACTGTGGCGGGAGCTCGTGGATGTTGCCGAAGCGGAGAACAAGCCTCGTCAGATGCTGTATCGTGAATAGAGACGGCTCGAGGTGGAAAAGCTTATTGTTGCTTAGATTGATGTAGATTTCAGGTACCATGGATCGGTACTGCTCCTCGGCTGGGACATCTGCCCCGGGATCTGGCGGGGGCTTGAACAAGTAAGCTTCTGCATGCTAGAGACGGGGACCTAAGAATATACCTTGATGACCTGGTCGAGAGCACCGAGGTGTCGTATCTCGGTGTCAGTGATGTAGAGGCGGGTGAGGACGTAGGCAGTTTCATTGCGCTCGATGCCCTCGCGCACATGCTGGTACAACATGGCCTCGCCGGCACTCATATCCTTGGTGGCGCGCTTGATGTGCTCTGCGAGGTTCTCCACCTCCATCGACGGCATTGTGTCAACGGGCTCTGCACGTTCTGAATCGCCATATTCGCTGTCGTTGCTGCCCATCCAGCAGCCCGAATCGAGACACATTGCGCGTGATAGCTTCGTTCTCTTCCTCCTGGCTGGGAGCTCTGTGCCGTCTGACGTCCACCAGGCGCCCTGGTATTTCCTCTTCCGGCGCGGGGATTCGTAATTCGATATGTCGGCTTCGTCGGGAGGATCGTCAGAAGAGAAGAGGGGAGGCGAAGTTGCTGGCTCGCTCGAAGTGGGCTCGAGATTGTGGAGGCGCGGGTGGAAGGGCGGCGAGGAGGGGAAGTGCGCGCCCGAAAATCGCGGGCTAGAATTGCCTTCCATGCTGAGAGGGGCACGAGGCAAAGGGAACTTGCGGTGAAGGGGAATCACGAAATTCGAAGAGTATTCTGGTACTGAGTTGTAGTGGAACAACGACGCGTGTGGACGCGGGGCGCTAATCATCCAATGTTTGACCCCACTAGTGCGAGGCCTGGCTCCGGCCTGGCTCCGTCATCATTCACGGACTATGGCTGTTTCACGTGCTTGTCCTACCTTCTACCCATTTACGTGCTGTCTACGACGATTCCACCTCCTCTGAAACTGAGTTCGGTTCGGATTAGATGTCATGAGTATCTAGGCTGCTGCCCCTGAAATGATCAAGCAATGTTGAGATGTTCTGTACTGCTCCAGAGATTCCTAAGCCTACCTCACTGAAGCACAGCAATGGCCGAACCAGCAACATCATTGAGCATATTAGATGAATCTGCACTGCAGTTATGCTTCTCTGGTACTCTAGTGGGTTACCCCTGATATATTCCATTTCCCAAGCATTCAGCAGCCTGCCCTTTGACACCAGTTTACGCCATTGAGTATAACAACATCCACCTGCGACACGACTCTCCGCTATTCCCGCCTACAGTCCCGCCATCCGCCGGAAAGCCACGTTCGATACCAGGTGGCCGTCCATGTAGATGTCCTTGCCCTCGAGCGGGGCTCCTTTGCTCATCGCCAGCTCCGTCAGGACCTTGCCTAGTGGCCCCGTGGGCGACATCATAGGCTTGTAAACTGCATCAATCAGTGGCAGCAATGTCCGCTTGTACATGGCCTGCTGTGGTATGAAGGGATGTATCTCCGGGTGGTGGCGCCAGTCGACGCCGGCCGGCCGCACGTTGTACACGTTGAAGTTGGGGTTCGCCTTGTGGAATTCAAAGAGGGATGCTTCTATCTCGCCTTTCACGCGGCCGTAGGTGGGGGTGAACATGCTCGGTGTTTGTGTCGCACCTTCACCGCTTACGTAGACGAATGTGAAGGGCTTCTCGGGGTGGAGGGTACTGAAGGCCTTGGCCGCTGCGAGGGTGTAGTCGTGGGTGATTTCATAGTACTCCCTGCAAAGAGACGTTAGCATTGAGCAATCGAGGAAGAAAAGGGAATGCGCACGTCTTGTTGACATCGTTCTGTGACACTCCCAGTGCCCACACCACTCCCTGGGCATCCTTTAGCTGCTCTAGCAAGGCATCATCGTAGTTCTTGAAGTCCTTGTGAATGATGACCTTGGCCTTGTCGTGTCCCTCTACCATGGCCACCGGCCGTCTGCTCAGAATCGAGATGCGGCTCACGCTCTCCATGGCCAACATGTTGTGCAACACGCCTGCGCCGACGAGGCCCGTTGCGCCTGTGAGGATGAGATGCATCGTGGGTTCGGGGTTGGGGTTGAGTTTGGGATTGAAGTGGGTAGGTGGATCCGTAGATGAGCTCCAGTACTGTAGATGTGTGTTTGATGCTGATAGTCCCCGAGTCTTTATCCTCTCTAGGGTTGGTTAACTCCGTGCGGCAGGCCACTATTTCAACCGCTTTTCGAGCGAAAATCTGCGAGCGGAAGATCCACTCCTCAGCCCCTCTGCAATCATCAAGGCCATGGCCCAAAACTCTGAGATGGGCTGCCCAGGTGGCCTGCTGGTGTTGCTGATGCAGCGGCAGATCTGTTCGGCCGGCCGTCCTTGGTCCGCGAGCCTTCTAACGCCGGCGACTAACTGCATGTGGACGTTGTACTTGAACACAACCTCTACATCTCTGTCTCTATCTCCTGGAGCTATCAGACGCATCTTCACATCAACCGCACATCATGCGTCGTAAAAGATGGGAGCCTTCACGCTTCGACGCATCCCTGCGGTCATCATTCGCGCCGCAGGATCCTTGTCACGTTTACGTATGCAGACGCTATCGCCGAATTCTGGTTTTCACCCTTGACCATTCTCTCACAAGTCCTACGTAGTTGTGCCGTATACCTATTACCATTTTTATTCTGTCTGTCCTTCCTGTGAAGCTCTCCTTTACTAGCTCAGTACTCGTTCGTTCCTTCTCTTCGTTCTCTTTCCTCTGACAAGTCATGGCCACCGCTGCCGCAGAGGCGATGTCGAATCGCCACATCGTCTCAAACATCTTGCTTCATCTCTCAGACATGAAATACAAAGACAGACGGCAATATGGCCCCGATCAACCCGTCGAATTCCTCGAGTTCCGCCCTACGCTGGTTCCCTCAATTCTTGTGAATAGATTATGGGCAGATGAAGGGACTTCAATTCTCTGGAAGCGCTATCCGCACCTTCCGGCCTTACAGAATATGCGCCCAGCGCGCCGACAGTACTACGCTAGCAAAATCGAACGTATTTTCTCCCTGGGCCCACCCCCTGACCGTACGGAGCCGCTGGATTATCTGGATAATTTGGCATGGCCGAATCTGAAGTCGTTGGAATTAGAGGTCGATCTCCAAAGGCACGGTGCTAAGTTTTCGTCCATGATGCATCCTAGACTCGAGCACTTGGAAATATCTGGAATACAAAGTGGGGGCTCAACATTCTTCGTTGAGGTTGTGTTCCCATCTATGCTTGTGGGTTCAACCTATTCTTGCCTTCCGTCTCAAGTATAGATGCCGCCCATTTAAGATGCTAATACCGTCTTAGGCCCCTTGCCAAAGCCTCAAGAGCATTCGATTCACTCCTGAGTCTGTGTCCGACGATGATCCTCTACATACGAGTGCTCTATATCAATATATAGGAACCATCCCCAGTATCACATCCGTCGAAGTCAAGGCCACCAACTTCGTCGACAAGGATTATCTGTTCATTCATCTTAGCCATCGACTTGGACTCGAAGGACTTGAGATTGACTTGGAACCGGGACTTTCTTTGCTGCCGCAGCTGTCTGAACCTACCGCATTGCCAAAACTGTTCTCTTCGCTGAAGCGGTTAACAATTATGTGTTACCCAGAGATCGCCCTCGCCCTTCCAAATCATCTTCGCCTTATCGAAGAGCTACAGATTGATGTTTGCCGAATACCGGATCAACGTGCACGAGAACCGGATTTCACGATCATTGATAATTTGTTTGCAGAGTTGATCCATTGCCCGCGACTTCGGCTACTCAAAATTGGAATTGGAGCGATGGCTCTCGACTTCCCGTCTTTCAGGTCCTTGCCAATAGTAAGCGGTGCTTCGCTTGTCAACGTATCTGCCTACTGTCCTGAACTTGAGGATATCAATATTTTTTCGACGGATCCTTCAGCCATTGACGGGTCGAACATTTCTAGCGAACAATTCGATACATTCTGCGAAAACCTTCCCCGACTGAGGAATCTCAGCCTAAAGTTGCACCCAGCTACTGCATCACTATTGGTCGAAACCGCGCTCCAAAGTCTAGGGGAGCACTGTCGAGAGCTGGAACTTTTGCGTCTAAAGCTTCCCTTTCAACTCCCCAGTCTTCCGGTTCCAAGCACCATTCCCGAAATTCTCATCAACGACGAGCCTACTTTCAATATACCAGTCTCTGAAGATACCTCCGAAGATACCCTTGTATCCGACGATCAAGAAAACCTGTCGATCCCGGACTCCAGTCTCAACATAGGTATAGAACACTCTCCCGTGCCATGGATTCCACCTCTCTTCCCCCACCTGATACACTTGGCAATCTCGCGCCCAGGAACCGTTCTCTCCACAGTCAATGATGCATTCACAATGTCGTCTACCTCCCTCGATGGTGCACCTTCCGATATCGTAGAAGAAGAGCTAGAAGAAGAGCTCGTGCGGCTTTGGGCCCACCCGTTGCTCACACATTTCCCTAGGCTCGAGATACTGGAAGCGTGGGGCGATTGGATGGGGCAGGATAATGAGTCACTGAATTACTTCCTGCCCACGGAAGAGATTCTTGCTAGTACATGGGAGTTCTTGAGTGGTACCGAGCAGGATTTGTGGGATGACGAAGAGGATCTACAAGAGAATGACAATTGGCAGGCATACGAAAGTGAGACAGATTGGGACGTGGCATCATATGTGGATGAGTTCATTAGCATCGATGAAAAGCTGAGACCGTTCGAGGAAGAGCCTGATGGCATGATTACACCAGGCCGGACACACGACAAGGATGCCTTCTTTGAGTCTCCGGGTGTCCATTCCGACTCCGAACCGCTAAATGGCATTTCGTCTGTCAATGGCCGCGGGTCTGGCAATGCATTGCCACATATACCGACGGATGAGCTCGCGGATATGAGGGTCTCATGAGCCGCCTACGACCGATTCTTCGGTCGTGGCAGGGGAACGTGTGGGAAAGAAAAGATTGTGAAAAGTGAAGAACCGGCCGGCCGCCTCGGAAGTCTCCCATCAAAGATATCCAACTGATACGCACCATTTCCTACTCGTTCTAGGGAAAAACAATTTTGAACGCCCTGTGCACCGACTCTCAGCTCCTCAGAAGATGCTCGAACTCGCCGCTCTATGATCTTTCGTCTTGACAGGGATCCATCGTTCTTATTTCGAACGTATATGTTGACGCTTCGATGCTCATTTACCCCCAAGATTCCTCTAGCTGTACACCCATACCAACATACTCTAGTATCTTCAAGGACACGTCTACTCTTGCGAAACTTCTGTACATCTACTTCTTCTGGCTGTATAATTTTCTCGTTTAGGTACAAGATGTTTGTGATACACATGTTCGTCTAGCTGGTCTAGGCGGCGAATCCCCTACTCTTGCCATCTTGGATCAGATGTATACCGACTTGATGTACGACTTATGATTACGGTTCTAAAAAATAGATAGGGAACAGCAACAAGGCCCACTTCGGAACACATGAGTATTGTTTCTGATATAGATGTAGCACACGCATGTTTATTGAAATACAATTTGGGACACATGTGTATGATTTGGTTCGCATATATATCAGATTTTATTCTCCTTTCATTTTCGTCTATCAAAAACACACGGAATCTCTCCACTTACACCTATCCTCCATATCTTGCCCTTTGTGCCTCATCCCACTCCTCTCCAAAGCTTCTCCCCCTTTCTCTCCCTCTTTCCATGCTCCTCTCCCTGGGCGTGATGCTTAGAGGCATCTCTACAATTCCCGTCCCCATCCCATCCAACTCCAACGGCTCCGCCAATCCCTCCCGCTGCCCTGGCACCGGCTCCCTTACCGTCATCCTTCCTGACATCCGCCCTGTGCCCATACTGCTCCGGTCATCTTCATCGATGCGCTCGATGATTAGACTGAGGGCTTGTCCGCGCTTCTTCTTCAGCACGCCGTCGGATGATTCGAACATCGAGCGCGGGGAGAGTGGCGAAACAGGCGAGAGCGGAGATCTACTCCCACTTCTACTGCCACTTCGGCTCCCACTGCCTCGTCTGCTATGTCTTCGACTGCCGCCACCGACCCAGCTCTTCCGCCGTGGGACGAAACCTAACCCTGCATCAATGGCATTACCCTGTGTAGGTGTACCCCGGCCGCTTCTTGACTCGTACTCCCGACCTCCGAGCTCGGAGACTTGAGTGTGTGTGGCAGCAGCTTGTGCGGAGCGCAGATCGCGTTTCAACCGCCGGATGTAGAGCGTGGTGAAGAGGAGGAGGGCAGAGAAGAGGAGGGTTACGCTGAGGGCTATGCTGGCTTTTGCTGCAGCGGAGAGGGAGTGTGCGGTGCCAGTGCCAGGATTGGGGGCGAGAGGTGGCAATGTCGGTTCGGAAGTTGAGGTCGGAGTGTCGGAGGGGGGACTCGTTGGAGAAAGATTTGTAGGGGTGGAGGTGTTCGGCGTCGATGGTAAATTCGAGGTTGGCGAAGATGGCACTGATGTAGGAGGAGGAGCCTCTGTTGGTGTGCTTGTCGGACCGGGCTCTTGTGTCCTGCTCGACGTTAAGGTAGAATCGTCTCCGTCTCCCGTATCATCACCCACGTCTGCGCATATGTTCTTGATCGCATCCTCGGCCTCCTTCCTCTCTGCATTTTTACACCTGCTTGCCACACACGGCGCGACGGCGACATAGATGTTACCCCGGCTGGCGCTGCAGTGACACCGGAAGTCGGACTCGGATGGGCAGACGGAAGAGTTTGTGAGTGCGGTTACGTAGCAGTAGATGGCGCATGAGGGGAGTGTTGGCGGGATAGAGAGGGATTGGCGAGCGGATAGTGAACGGGAGGATGGTGTGGAGTCTACATGTTCTTGTTGTTCGAGACTGGCCGGAAGGAGCAAGTCGAGGTCTTGTGTAGGTTGGCGAGGAGAGAATGATCGGGAATGTGGTATTGAGAGAACGGGCTGGATTGAGGAGAGTATTAGGAGGAGCAGCGCAGTTACCGTCGAGATACGGAGGGCCGAGGAAGGCGGCGATATTGAATGTGTGAGCCGTGGAGTGGCGAAGGCGAGAAGGAGACCGGATAGAGAGTCGGCTGGGGAGGAGACATGAGGCCGCATGGTACTTGTGAAGTCTATCGCGAGCTCAGTGGGCGCGATTCGAAGCGTATCGCCGTGAATCTGGACATGGACATGAAGCTCGGTGCCGATGAGATAGCTTATTATGACGTCTCTTGCGAGGTGAGGTAAGAAAAAAAGTATTTACAAAATAGCAACGAGGTTCAAACCCACTGCAAAGCTCGCATGCACTTCCGAAGAGAAAGGAATAGCGAGAGAAAGTATTAGACAACGTAGCCAACTATCCAGAGCAGCCTACGCCTACGAGCAGAGTAGTAAGTAACAAGCATCCCATCTTGCAGCAAAAGTCCCGCCACGGAAAAAAAAAAGGCCCAGCTTTCTCCCCTCCCGGCGCAAGCACGTACACAGCATCCTCCAATTCCCAGCCGCCCAATCCTCCAACCCAGACACACACACACCCCCTCCACCCGTCAATCTCCCTCGCCGTGTTCCAGCGCCGTATGGTCGCATTACCCACGCTTTATGCCCCGATTCAGCCTGCGACCCCCAAACCGCACCGAGTTTCGGCGTTCTCGCTTCCCGCACCGGTTTAGCCTAAGCCTCACGCCCCAAGCCCAAGGCGCCCACTCGCCGCCTCATTGGCCTGGATATCTTGCGCGGGCTCCGCAGCGCCGCCAGCGCGCATGAAGGATAGGGTGCCCGGATCTACGGTGGCGGCTGCGCGGTCTGCAGTCTGGATCTGGGACTTCGAGGATGGGTGCGGTGCGATATGTGGCGCGCGGTTTGTGGGAAGGGGGCTGGTGCTTGCGGGGTGGAGGTCTTGGAGAGGGGCTAATCGACTGTTGAGCTTGTGGAAAGGCGTGAGGTACTTGGGCTATGGAGAGGAGTCGGAGGTCGTGTTGGTGTTGTGGAGGAAGGTTAACGGACTTGGTCGTTTTTGCGTGAGGTTTTGGTGCGCGCTGGATGGTTGGGTTTGCTGAACGCGACTTTGTTCCTGTTCCTGTTTGTATTATTGTATGTAGTTCTAGCTGCTGTTTTAATGTCATTGTGTTGTTTGTGTCTGTCATTCGGTTTTCTGGGTTCAGGCCGTAGCGGACGCTCGAGATCGAAGCTGGCAAGCTTGCTAATTAATGTGGAAACTTCGAAGCAAGCTCATTCTGTTCTTGACGTCGCGTCTAAACTACCATTGGAGGTTTCATTCATAGAAGAAAGCTGCTTCCCGGCGTTCCGAGATGATCTGTGTTCTCTACCACACGCACGGATTGCTCACCCGAACGGCTCGTAACGAGAGCCGCCGACGCAGAGCGTTTAGAATTGCCGTTCTTCGTCTCGTATAGTATGCGGGAGCTAAGATCCACTTCTTGTGTTGTTGGCCTGAAAGGTCCGTCTGTGGGAATGGCTGGAGGGATGTGCTGCGGGAGCGTGAATATGAAGGTCTTCGGGAAGCATCGCTTTAGAGGTCATTTTTCTGCGGAACGGTATGGTCGTGAAGCTAGACGTACGTGCGCTTGTGCGGGCTTGAAGCTGTCGCGGTATTGGGGCGAGCCGGGGGATGAGTAGCTGCATATAACTTGCAATCGAGGTTATCGTCTACAACGAGCGTTCATTTTCTATTAGAATTAGCGCATATGTTCAATTTTTTGGAGCTTCAAATGTAGTAGACGCAATCGAGGTGATCTTCAATAGCTTGGGAGGGTATTTGGAGCGCGGCGAAACTGACCTCGGGACGGATGCAGAAGTGTTGTAACACAGCTGGAGCGGTGTTCCTTCAGGTTCAATGTTCATGATGTATTCGTGATTGGTTGAGGTATCCTTATTCGGAAGAAGCTTAGAGGTGTTGGGTATTAGCATGCGCCTTTGGTAGAGGTCTCGAGGTGTTCGCGGCGGAGTGAAGCGCATCGACGAAGCGCGCAAGCTGTTGAGTAATCTTGTACTGAATTCTCGGTCGATCTGGAAATTTTAGAGGTCCTCTGCTGGGGGTAGTTGAGGCGGCGCTTCAGCAGTAGCATTTACGATCTGCTCTCTTCTGCCGCCAGCGCGTCTGTCGCCGCCGCATTTGATCCGAGTAGCGTTTTCGTAGCGACGCAACGCGCCTTGGTGTATATTCCTAGCACCGGAATTGAGGAAATGTATCCTGAACTAGCTAGCGAGGTCGACCTGTGGATGGATCTCCGTGTCAAACCAGCAGTTCGGCTTTTTCCCGACGTCCTCTACCCGGGTTCCTCTGGTCCCTTCAGCTGCTCCTGGTATGCCTGAGCACCTTGAGTGCCGGTGAGTTTGCACGAGAACCGTGAATGTATGAGATGCGAAGTAGAGGGCGAGGGAAATCGGTGTCTATGAAGACGGAAAGGCCTAGCCGGGAGTCAAAGGAACGCCCTGTAAGCTGGGCACAAGCAAAATTAGCGGCCGTCGAAGATGAGGGAGAGATGCCATCGAGTCATCTTTGAAATACGGTAGACTGTAGGCAAAATCTGAGAATGGCGTCTGATGGCAGCGCATTATCGCTGAAGTTTGAGGGGACTTCACGGACATTGTTAGAAACTGAAGCCACCTGCCGGAGATAGAACTGGATGAGATGTATGGCGCCGTACTTTTGTAGAGGGTTATTGGCTCTATTTGCTTGACGTCGTGTGTTTTGTAGAAGTGTTGTGACGATAATGTGTAAACAAACTGGGCCTCGAACTGCGATTGGCACCACAGAACATGTTTGCACACGCGCACGCCGTGGAGCGGAGAGTACATCACCATAAGCTCTCCTCCGTGACTGACAGAGATCCTGCTTCCTTTAATGGCCACTGGAGTCACGTATATATAAGGGCGCTCAAGACGCGACATGCAATTGCGACAGTACCTGAGGTAACGCGAGGTTATCTTCACTGACGAGGCACATCTACCAACAATGTCAACACCAAGTAGAAAATCCAAAGTGTAAACAAGCTCTTCTTCTTCAAGCATCTCGCAAGCGAGACGACTCAACGAAAAATAGATTCGCGTCAGCCAAAGGTACTGCAATATCTAGGCAGGTCAGCAACATTCAAAGCACAAGAGGCGAGAGCTTACTGGCGACACTGTGATCTCGACTATAAGCAAGCCCAGTGAGAAGAGACCGAGTGACAAAAATAAGAAAGATAAACTCGCAGTGGCCGTGGCCACCTATTCCGAATATCAATCTGATAGTGTAGGTCAGTAACAGCAAGAGTCTGGTGGAAGTGGATGTTACATACCAGAATAACAACTGACAATTCCAGTTGATCCAAGCCAAAAGGCAAAGAGCTGGTGGAGAATGGGAAAGAGACGGGGGTAGAGCGGCCTATATAGTCTGGGGTGGACGCACGGGCCTTGCTGCCGTCGCTAGATCACACTGTTGTCGTCGCTGGATCACAGAGCAAAATTGGATGTCGACTATACGCTAATCTTGATCGAGACGCCTCCATGGTTGCCAGGTGGGCTAGAAGCTTCCATCCAGCAGTGAAGTAGTCTTTTTGATGGACAGTGCGAGTCTAGAGAGCCGTAGGAGACTTCACTGAGCATAAATGTGGCTCAAAATGCTCTATCCGACAATGTGATCCATGGCGTCTTGGCGCCATATATGTGTTTCTTCCCTCGCCCTCTTCTCTCCTTCTTACTCAGTTCATTTTCCTTAGAGGAACAGACGTATTAAATGACGTCCTGATAGGAGTCTTCTCTCGTTGACGAGGACTGGGAGCTGGCTCGAATCAATCTGCATTGCACAACGTAGGTTCGATTCTTGTTTGGCTCTGATAGTACACAGCCACTGTTGTATTTTCTGGCTTTCAACCCTTTTATTTTCATTGAGATGTCGGCTTGCCGGAACTCGAGGAAGAATGCGAATGTTTGTGAGAGTACGAGAGCTGTGGAAACGATGTGTCGGCATAAAGCTAGAGGAGCTGGACGATTGAAGAAGAGATAGACAGCGGTGAGCATGTAATCTGTAAACGGTAATAGGGCCAATTGAAGCTTGAATATACGTAAAGCAGGAGCTTTAACAGCGGCTTTTTGAGCTTGCAACATGTACGAACTTCTAACGTGATGGAGAGCTACGCGTGCTGTTGAGTATTGTGCTTGCTTCCTAGCCCACTTCAAGCGTAAAGCAGCTTTTATGACATTATGAGCTCCTAATGATGATCTACTGAATAAAAGCCATTAAAGAATCTCTAGAAATGCCATAGAACTCGCGTGGTGTTGATTTGGTCCTCTCCGAAGCACCCTTACCCTGTGCTCTTGGCAGCAACAGCGCCTGCCACCCCAAAACAACGCCCCACCTCCAGCCCCATAAGCTTACAGCCCACAAACTCAAAATTTCCCAACAATCACAATCACAACCACAACCACAACCACAACCACAACCACAACCACCACCAAGATGTTCTCCTGGGTTCGCCGCCTCCTGGGCTTCGAGCTGTACTTCCCACCACCACCACCACCACAGTCACCACCACCCCAGGCCGCTCTACTACTACCACCAAACTCGGCCTTGGGCTGCGAGCCCCTCTTCCCAGAACGAGCTCTAGACCTCGAGGGGTAATAACTCCAAGCCCAATGGACTCTACTCTATCAACTCCTTCACACCTTTGAAAAGAGAGATATACTGACTAACAGCCCACAACCAGGCAAAACGACGGCGACCTCCACCACCAATACCACCACCTCACTCGCCACCTACCCAGTCTACCGCCACTTCGGCAATCTCTAGGCCTACAGCTCCGAAAGCTTGCGAGAGCGCGCCGCCCAGCACCGAGTAACCCTTACCCTACTCGGTGGGCGGCGCGCCTCGCAGCGCAGGGCTAGGGCTGGATGCATGACATTCGACCGTGGGGAGCAGCCCAGCCCCACGACGCCCTCACTTGGGCAACCCCCACAACCACCAAAAGACGTGGGGGTGGGGGGGAGTAGGTAGATAGATTGGTATCAATGGAGGATTTGAAATGGAGATTTTGAAATTCAACTCACTTCACAACTCCTCTTCAAAGCTGCTAGCATTCTTGAGAGTCGTGACCTTCATCTTCTTGACCTATTCCTCTATCTCGGTCCGCCTCCCTTGATGGCGCTAGAACGACGCTGTGAGATGCTTCTTCGGCGAGGTGACACTACCCATCCTCTCGCTCAGTATATAAATCTCAATGACAGACCCTCGAGCCGGGTGTCCACGAGCCTCCTCAAACCGACATCACCAACACCACCCATACACCACGACTTATACCAAACAGTCTGTATTATATACGAAGTCTACCCATCCATCTACCCCGTCTTCTTCTCCTTCTTCCTTCCCAAACTCCACCATCTCTTCTCCTTAACCTCATCCTCCTCCTCCTCCCCAACAACCCGAAGGAAAACCTCATCCAAGGTCGTGGGACTAACCGAATAATACTCCAGCCCCAACCCCTCCCTACTCTCCTCCAGTAACTGAATCAAGCCGGGGATCCCCGTATTCTCATCCCTCCCACCTCTTTGCACCTCCTCCCCGGTACCAATCTCCTGGACCTCGTTCCTAGCAACCTTCTCATCGCTACCAAGGACAGGGGATGGAGAAGCGCGAGTCGTATGATGCGGGTGTGTAGCAGCCTTCAGCACTCTAAACCTCAACTGTCCATGCCCGCCGCCCCTCGTGCCCCACTTGTCCAGCACAACACCTGGTATCCGCTGTCGAACCCACTCCCTTACGGCGCGCATCTCGTCTTCGCTCGTATCCGGCGCGCTCTTGAGGACCAGCTGCACCACCCACGCATCTCCATACTGATCGCCGAGTTCCTTCACGCTGCCCAGCGCCAGCATCTTCCTCTTCATGATGCCTACCCTCGTGGCCAGCTTGTCCGCCTCCTCCATGGAGTGCGTCGTGATGAGCAACGCACGCCCCGGCGCTGCGACGCCGAGGAGCGTACGCCACATGACTCTTTTGGCCGCGGCATCCATGCCCGACGACGGCTCGTCGAGCAGCAACACGCTCGGATTCCCCATCAGCGCTATGCCTAAACTCAGTTTCCGCTTGTTGCCTCCGGACAGTTTGTGTGCGAGTCTGTCTGCAAATCTTAAGAGCCCCGTTGCTGCGAGTACAGCTTCGATGTTGGTATGGATATTTGCTACGCCTCGGATGCGCGCGTAGAAGGTCAAGTGTTCCCTTACGGTCATCGTGTCCATGGCGTCGAACTGCGGACATACGCCGAGATGGCCACGAGCTGCGGCGCGCTTAGCGATGATGCTGTTGTTCTCGATTAGCACGTCGCCGCCGCCTGAGATGCTAGTCGAGGGGTGGATGTCGCCGCGTATCAAACTGATCGTGCTGCTCTTTCCTGCGCCGTTGGGACCGAGGAGCGCGAAGACTTGGCCTTGAGGAACGCCGAAGGTGATGTCGTTCACGGCGTGGTTGTGGCCGAAAGTCTTGTGGAGATGCAGGACCTTCAGGCTGTCACTTGAGAGCTCGGTGCGTGATATTTCAGCGGCGATGGCGGAGTCGAGGGTATCGAGGTTCTCTTCCTGATCCTTAGAACGAGATTTTGAAGAGCGTGTTAGAATTGGTGGTTTGTAGCCTGAGTCCCACCACACCAAGGTTATGAAGAGAACGATGGCTTGCACTATGAGGTACAGAATCGGCCCACCGTAGACGTCGAGAGCACCCGGGTAGGATGCGATTTCTGTGTCCCGGCAGAGCAGCGAGAAGGTATTCAGGCTCACCATCATCGTACGTAGTAAGTTCCCCGACGGCGTGATGGTGGCGTAGGCGAAGTGGAATGTCTTGAGCAAAGAGTCGATGCGGTAGGCAGGAGCATATGTCAGGATAGACATGTAGCCTATGAAGTAGATTAAAAAGAAGGCCGCCTGACCACCGGCGGCGAAGGCAAAGGTCGCCAGCTGCGAGGTCACGATTATGGATACGATGTAGCTCAGAAGAATCGACGTCAGGCCGTAGAGGAAGAAGATAACGAAGAGATAACCTGGTGAATACCAGACGGAAGAGGCCTATCGTAGACCAAGTTAGCAAAAGTCAAATAAATTGAGCAAGAGATTGAGAGTTACTTACCCCTACTAGAATTCCCGTAACCACGGCGCTGACTAGAAGGACGAAGATACAGTCGAAACTCAGATACGCCAACCAAAGAGGCGCAGCTCTGATTCCATTGCTATAATGTAGTGCCCTGACCTTCCTCAGTCTCTCTACAGTCGGATATAGAGCGAAGAACGCTGGATATACCGACATAGCGAGGCCTAAGTACAAGATTAATTGCAGCGTCTTTCCAGATCCGGGAGCAAAAGGAACGGCAAATTGTTGGTATTGCGTTGTAATCGGTATGTCGGTGAGAACGTTGGATAACGCATTGAGCGTAATGAGACCGCCGATGACCATTCCATTTCCAACATATGCCATGACAGGAGGGGCATCCGACGGGAGGAAGAAACCACCAGGGGTTACATTGTGGAAGTTGTTGGAGACATAGTCGTTGAACTCATTTAGGGTGTTGACTAGGTGGAAGGAGTCGGTACCGAGCCCGGAGCGCCGCGCAATGAATTCGACATCTACCGAACCAGGAGGGCCGATGGGAATGAGAGGTGTCACGGTCACAGACGAAAGCGAAAAGACTTCGGGGTCATTGGACTGGTCGCCGGGATTGCAGCCTACAGCTTTGAAGTTCTTGAGGAAGAGTGTGACGAAGCCAGCGGTGACAACGGGTAGAAGGAATGCGCAGACGTAGGGGAGATAATTGCGACGCAGTATGGTGAAGCGTTTCTGGATGAGAATTAGCGTCTGCTTAGGCATAGACGTGCCTTGTCCTTTCGACATCTTCAGGCCATTGTCGACCTCGGAAGATAGATCAGATGGGGTATGTGCATCGACAGATTTTGGAGAAGCTGGCGAGTCCGCAGGGATAAGTTGGTTGTCCAATCCATTCTCCTTAACCTCTTCTGCCAGGGCAAGGAAGACATCTTCAAGTGTGGGACCAACAATGTCGTAGTCTTTGATGCCGTGCTCGCGGAGCTGATCGATGAATTTTGTGGCCTCGATTGCGTTGGGGAACCAATAAGTCGCTTTGTCCTCTGCGGATGGTTTGCGAACTCCGCCAACGGGAGAAATTTTCTGGGTATTAGGCATTGTAACATGGTAGCCAGCGCCGACTTCATGTTTAAGTTGCACCGACGTGCCTTTTGTCTTGAGGTTACCCCTAGAGAGAATTGCAATGTAGTCAGAAAGGACGTCAGCCTCGTCGAGGAAATGCGTGGTAAGAAGGAACGTTCGCTCGCCACGCTCTGCAAGCAAGATCTCCCAAATTTTCCGCCGCGAAAGCGGGTCTAGTCCAGAAGACACTTCGTCGACGCAGCACACACGACTGCCTCCCGTAAACATCATGGCTAACTGGAGCTTCCTTTTCTGGCCTCCAGAGAGAGTGCTCGACTTTGCCTTAATCTTGTGTCCTAAATCGCAAGCCCGAATGAGGTTGTTAATTGTGTCTTTGTTGTCGGCAGATCCCGATGACTTCAAGCGGTTAAAAATCTGAACATGTTCGAACACGGTCAGTTCGTCCCACATGACATTCTTCTGCGGACACAGTCCTAGCCCTCCGGTTCCATCTATTTCGATGGATCCGTTGGTAATTGTATTGAGGCCAGATATTGCGTCCAAGGTGGTCGACTTGCCACTTCCATTAGCTCCCAGAAGTACCATAATCTGTCCCTTGCGCGCCTTGATGCTTAGGTCATTGACAGCGATGACCGTCTCAGGAGGCGCAATCCCAATCTTCGAAAGAACCTTTGCGCGGAACCAACTCGGTGTCCAATGTTTCGAGAAAGATGAAAGAACAATGGAGTAGTCGGGCGAAGACGTCTGCATTTTCCGTTCCTTGGACACAGTCCCGTATAGCCATCTCTCCACGAGTGCGCCAAGAATTGGATATACCAGTGTTTGTATAATTAGAAAGATCCAAAAGGCAATCCCAGGAAGGGTCCAGACATGCGATTTGTAGTCCGGCGCTCCTTGGACGAGATTTGCCGGCTGCTTTAGGCGCTCAAAGCGGGCAACCCACACAATAAAGAAGACGTAGTTGATAGAAGGAAACAAGAGACTGAGCACAGCAACAGCACCGGTGTTAAAGGGTCCGGCGACTTGGGCAATGATGGCCAGGACGATGGCGCCGATCGTGACTGTGATACCAGAGAGCTGGGCTTTGTGGAAGAAGCTGGCGCCAAAGATGGAGAAACTTGCAAGAGCACTACCAGCGAGGATATGGAAGATGATAAGAATTCCAACATTGGTTGTCGGAAAGGCAAGACGCGAGATAATAATGGCCATGAAAATCCAGCCCGGTAGGTATATTATATCAAATGATAGGTGGTTTGACAAAAGACGGGCAGCCTGTGTGTGCCAGGGGGTTTTCGCGGGGGTCATTGCTTCGACCAGCTGGGAGATGCCGAGTTCTCGTTCTGAAGCCATCTGTCCCGTGAGCTGATATGTGACTCCACAAACGCCAATGTATAGAGCAACGGCTAGGATGTCAATAAGAGCGCCCATGTACAGTTCCCGAATCTTTTCGTCCCGTTCCTTTGCCGTCTTGTCGGTAAATGGATACTCGTCGATGGTGCGCGACGCGTCGCTTCCATTCAAGGATGCGATTGCGAGATCCACGGCATTCTGAAAAGGGAGCACGTAGAGCTCGACGTCGTTGTCGGCTTTATTGACGTAGATGCGTTCTCCGAACACACCGTCTGCCCTGAGTGTGTAGTTCCAGATTTGTCCCTGTCCTTCATTTGGCGATGAATTGAAGGTGATGGCCCCATAGCATGTACTCGCACCTCTCAACGAGCTCTTACAAGCCGTTAGAAGATCCACATCCTTCTCTACGACGCGCGCAATCTTCCCTGCGTTCCCGATAGTCGTTGACAGCGTGTGGATGACCTTCTCGATATCTCCACCAGTATGTCCATTGTTCACGAAGACGACCGTGTCTCGGCCACCTTGGGCGGCATTGAGCGCATTCTCTAGGCTCCGGACGGCTACGGGGCTTCCGATTCCGAACTCGGAGGGGGGTACGAAGAAGTTCTTAGCGTAGGTTATGAAGAACATCTAGAGGGACATGGTTAGCGACGTTGATGAACGAAGCCTCGGCCGACGTACGAAAATAATTGGCGCCCAAAAGGCTCGTATGCTCGTGAAGAACCAGTGGCGGACGAAGACGATCTTCACATTCTTCTTCGTGAGGACCCATGATTGCCGTAGGAAGGCCATGGCGGCGGTCTCTGGTCGCAATGGATGCGCGCAATACTAGCCAGTTATCGAGAGCCAGGAGGGCATGAGGCAGCGAGAACACAATCGCGTTCAAAGGATGCGAAGGATGTCGTTCAACGGGCGAAACAGCGCGGCATGCTGTGGAGGGAACTACAGAGGCGCAACGGGTATTTCGTAAATCTCCAATCAACTGAGAGATTGAGGGGTATCAAGAAGAGGAAGGAGAAGAAAAAGAAGTAGAAATGATAAGTATTCACAGAAAGAAAGGAATGCTGGTGTTCCGGCTCGTATCGCCTTGCTCCGAGGTCTTGTCGTCCTCGCGGTTCGCACCATTTCGAGTGCGGTTCGACAACTGTCCGGGGGGCCATGACGACATGCGGAGATGTGAGTGGCTGCATTGCTGGCGTGGGCGTCCCGCGAACCTGGCGTCAAGCCCCTAACGGCTCGGCTCTGGCCCAGGGCAGATCTTGTACGATCGCCGTCGACAGTCAAACCACCTCTATCTGAGACGTCCATCTAACGGCTATCCAACTCTCGTGCCTTCCCAGGTAATGTTTCATAGCCCGTGACGCCTTTTGCCGTAGGCGCTCGGGCACATCTCCACGCCTCTCTACGACAGCACCATACGCCGTCGACATCGAAATATGGAGAAAAACCCAACCGAATACCCAGACGCCGAGTTCGCCGAGCCCACCATACCAGAAATGGAAGAAACCGCGACGGATTGATATCGGATGGGTAGTTGAAGACGCAATCAATAAGTGCTGCGCCTCGTTGACTGAGATTGCTGCTCTTCTTCTTGAAGTCGTGTTCCTGCCATGTGCTAAGTTTGAGGTACTACAAGGAGGGAACCCATGGACACATACAAAGAACCTTGGGGCATCAACCCCGTTCAATAACACTCGACGTCCCTAGAACCCATGCACATACTCTCCCGATCTTCCATTAGCATCTCCACGCTTCGATTAGAGCTAGCTTTAATCTTTACTTTCCCAGCCCAGAGGCTCGACGTCCAATTTACGACAGCCTCGGCTTCATCTAGCTTCCCTTGTGGCGGCATCGACTTTAGTGCCAAAACCAAGAGCTCTTACAGCGTGCCCCAGCTTCTGACCGAGTACGGATGTCGCCAAATGTGGTCCCACAACGCATAGCACGAATATCCCACAACCGGGCTTCGATGTACGCACATCATGGCTAGGGTGAACCGCATAGAGGGCCCCGGGATGCCTGTGACCCACCCGAACTGCTTCACGGATATACGGTACGAAAAGTGGGATATAGGAAGCTTTTGTCGATTACAATAGCGTCCGGGAGGTAAAATTGGAATACAAGGCCTCCTCCTCATCAGACCAATTGAGAGCAGAAGATACGACCGGCATTTTGAAAACGTCGTACAAAACAACGCAACATAAGGCACAAAGGTGTAACATACCTCTAATACTTTGATTAAAATCAAAACATAGATCTCTTGCTCTATACATTCTGTCTATATTTCTAATACGCTGCCCCAAACTCAAGCAATCTAGACTTCCTGAAGCATCATCATAGTAAGAGCAACTCTCTAACATCTTTTCGCCCTATTTTATAACTCATTCTGTTTCCCTAAATCTCTGCTGCTACACTTCGTATTACCAATCTACACCCCTTTGTCATATCCCTTCACATGAGTACTATGTCTCTTCGCTTATAACCCATGAATACCCTTTCCTCCTCTAGCATTTGTGATTCGACATGCATTCTCTCTAATCACGCACCGTTAGCTTCAATAGCCCTCTCAACGTCAGGGTTTTGCATAACATACATAAGCGTCTTCCTTGTGCCGGCAATCATAAGCCCCCGTTCCCAAGACCCAATAGCACTCATCCACTTTGTCGCGGTAGCTGTCACAATAGGAACACTCAGTTGGCGTAGGTGTCGGCGTAGGCGTCAGCGTGGAAGTGTGTCATCGACGTGCCTCCGCCCGAATAGATGTGTTAGGATCCTTGAACTTCTCCCGTAACTCTTCATCAAGGAAGTTGAACTTGAAACTATCTCTCCTGTTCTTCTGTGAATTCGTCGCCTCGTTCTCCGCTACGTCTCGCTGACCGTTCCGAGGCCCGGCCTTCTCACAGCAGCTCTCCTTGTTTTTTGATGTCAAAGAAAGCGGTACTTCTCCTCACAATAGCACAAGAGCCCCAAACTTACATAGTCGTTTTGCAGACTAGTTAATTTGTCAGGATCTTTCCGGGATTAGCACATCTGCTCATTTAGCGCATACAGCGTCGAGTAGCAGTCTATATAGCAGGATGAGTCTGAATATCCGCAGCGGGTTTGAAGCGTAGGATGTGCGTTCGTGATGCCGAGAAACCCGGTGAGGAGGATGTCTGCGAGTTTCATTGTTTCTATTGTTTCTACTGTTTTTGGCGTTAGCTCTGGGATTTTAGTGTCGAAGGTGTAGAGGATATTATTTAATGTTTTTTCCGCTGGATTTAGGAGGTGTGAATATGTTTCTATGCTATGGGAAAACGACCAGAGTACATTCCCTGACTCACAAGGCAAGTTACTATAGTCACTGATGGTGAGTCAGGTTGCTTGCTTGTGAGTCAAAATCTTGATCCGATCCAAAAGACCGACCTATAGATCACAAATTGGATTATTGAACCTTTACTTGGTATTCAAAGACTTCTTACATTTTCTTCTCGTCTCATGTAGTCTAAGCTCAAAGGTTCTTGGCGGCAATTTGTTATTCTTGTAAATACGCGCTAGAAAGCCCATGTTGGCCCTTTCTGATTGCCCTCAGCCCCCCCTCCTGTTGTAAATGCTACGATGAGTGTCCTAGCACGCCTTCCTGAGACACGAAACCCCTTCATTTCACCCAAACCAAAATTCGGTCTTATTCCCCGTGCCAGCCAAAGAAAATGGACAACTGCGCCGAATACGAACAACACTATCATCACACCATGAACAACCCTCGTAATCAGAAAGCCAATCCCTCGAACATTCCAACAAGTTCACCACGCTGGCTTGTGGCGTTGCAGGGTATTATTGTTGAGGAAGCTGTTGCCCTCTCGTTTAGGCAGCAGCTCACTCGCAACTATCTGTGCGACTACGCCAACTACGTCACTGAATGGGCTAGACTCGGATGGTGAAGATGCGGATTTACCCACCTGCTACACCCGTGGTCCTCTCGCTAGCTTTGTCATTGACGTTTCGGGTGGTACCTTATCTCACGCCGCTCTTCTGGTGCGCAACCGTGCATATGGCTGCTTGAGATCTTATGGTTTTCTAACTACTTCGACATGCCCAAACTAGCCTATCGATCGTGCCGACCACGCTCACTTTCCATTCGCGAACCTTGGAGGCTAGGACGTGGAGACTTCAACGGCCCTGGTCAAGAAACATCAACCCCGAAGGCGTCCCGTTCACTCCAAAGCTAGGCCATCAAATTATTTCCACGTCAGAAAATAACGCCAGCTCTCCCTGCCCGAATCAGTGCCAAAAGCATTGTGTACAATCTTCGCGGTGCTAGTCCAGGTGGGGATGAAGAGTTGGCAACGATCACCTTGCCGTATGTTGTTCACTGGGCTGGGCCAGCTCAGAATTAACACATCGATAAGTTGATTGGATGTGTAGGACGAGGGTTAACGTAATAGTACTATTAGAATCTTCATATCCAAGCTGATGCTCACCAAGCTTGCCACTCAACATCAAGTCGAGTTCCTGTGTAGAAATTTGATTCTATTGTAGACGTGTACGGTCGTTCTGTCAGGAATAATGAAGAGACGAGTATGAGGTAAACATAAAGAAGGATATAGAAAGGCTTTCTGATAAGCGATCGGTCCATTATATATGCGGGACTCTTCATATGGGATATGGTATAAGCTCGAAAATGTGCAAGAAATATATTTGAAAAAAACATTTAGCAAACAACCAATATAGAAATTTACTCCAACATTGCGAAATCAAATATGGATTTATGGTATTAAGAATAGTATAAATGCGTACTGTGCGCTTGAACTATTGGAAGTCCAAACCCCTTCTTTTACTTTCCATTTGGTAATCATTGTACAGTATTGATGCGAAAGTGAAAGCGTCGCCCTCCGAACAGCGTCATTCACCGGGAAAAAATTTATACTAAGCGAACAATTTCCCACCCAATGCCAATATAAACAACTAACCCTACGAACAAACTTCCAGGAAATCAACTCTCGTTTTCCACACTGAACTTCTCCCTGACAAGTACTCTCGTCCTCTACCCAACTTCACCCTCTCCACTCAAGTGTTCACTCTCCACAACACTTCTCTATCCACCATGACGACCTATCTACAAGAAAACTCGAACAACATGGCGTTCCTCCCTTGCACAGAAGACGAAATAAGCGAGTGGGACTTCCTTCCACACCCCGAGATCAACAGCATCGAGCCTCCACCGTGGTGGCATCACTTGCACGTCGCACACCACGGCCTGCAAAACATCGACAACACCATCGACGGCTATGCCGTGATGGCTCCCACGGACAACCTGGGAATCAGCACAATTGTGAACGTGAATCCCGGGTCGAGCTTCGGCTACATCCCCGAGCCAGTCGCCAATCCTACTCTGATCACTTTGAACCCAACAGCAGCGCCGTTCACGATGGACGCTCCTGGACGGGCAGCGGGGATCTCATCGAAAACTTCGGTTCGGCGGAGGAAGATAGGCAGGGGTCTTCCGCAGAAGAAAGCAAGCAACGGCCTTCCACAGAAGAAGCCAGACACCACACTTCCGCAAAAGAAGCTAGATACAGCACTTCCGCAGAAGAACTCGGACCCTGGGAACCCAGCGCAGTTGGTGTACACCCAGCGCAACTTCCTTCTGGGCCCGCCCGCCCCAGTGCAAATAGTCGTTGCTCGTCTCCGAAGTGAGCCACCACTAGAAGGCAAGAAAGAGGACGGATCAGTGGAGGTGAACATCCAATGGGCTATCCAGTGCGTCGGCTACGGCCATCTGGAAGGGTCTAAGACCACTGGCCGTGCCATCATCAAGGAAGATTCGCTGCTGCGGACTACTGGCGTCAACTTCGGGCTTCACCCATTAGTACTCCAGTGGTTGAATGGAAATGCAGGCTTGGAGGGACCGACGTTGCACCTCCCGGCTGAGATTGCCAACCAGATCTGGGAGACTACTTGAGAGGGAGAAGCCTAGGGCTTCCAACCGATAGCATTGTGAATCGCACAGCCTATTTTGTTCACAAATTGTCTCACCTTTAGTGTGCGTCCGTGCGCAAGAGTAGAACTAAGATAGATATGCATCATGCACACAATTTGATTAAGATTTTGACTTTGTTTATTCGTTGCGCCTCAGGAGACCTCTTTTTTATGAGAAGATAGTAGTTGCAAGATTG
Organism: Melanomma pulvis-pyrius CBS 109.77; assembly: GCA_010093585.1. NCBI lineage: Eukaryota > Fungi > Ascomycota > Dothideomycetes > Pleosporales > Melanommataceae > Melanomma > Melanomma pulvis-pyrius. The sequence goes on from MU001961.1 coordinate 56,251, forward strand.
TTTAACAAACTTTAGACCCAGCGCTGCAGCTAATTCTGTAGCTGTAGTGTCTTAACCTGCGTGATAGTAAGAGATATTTTCAAGTGAATAGAGGAAACTGTAGAACTTCACCGGAGGTAGAGCGAAAACGAACAAACCGCAATTATCGTTGCCTTCGCTCTTTTACCTTCAATTTCCCAGCAGCCTGTATAACACCACCCCACAACCTCCTAGCAAAAGCACTAACTTCTTCAACTTAAAACCTTCCACCGACTAAATATGGCCGACACCAACAGCAACGACCACGTCTCCAGCGACGCCAAAGCCAACGCCAACGTCAACGTCCCCGGAGCTAGCTCCTCCGCCGTCAACAACGCGAGTATTAGTGGTACTGGTACCAACAACACTGCTGCCAATGATCCGAGTGCCAGCAGTGCCCCACTAACCGTCAATGCTCTGGGTATTCAGCAGGTGCCGCTGAATCCGGGCCTGTACGCACCGGATCCAGCAGCTCCTGTGCCCGGGAACGACTCCATCTTCGCAATCGCCACACAATTGATGAACCCGCCGGAGGATTTCCGTCACGTTGACAACAACTTCACCATATACATCACCTGGGCCGTAGGTGTCGCGGGTCCTGAGCGATTCGAACGCACCTCCCTCAATCATCGTCATTCGCTTCTCCAGAATGACGATCTCTATTTGCGTGGTCTAGAAGCTGGCCTCTCAGAGGAGGTCCGCGAATGGCTTCGATATGGCCAGGAGAAGCTGAGTCTGCCAGCAAGCCACTTTGGTCTTTGAACCGTAGGTGAGAACCTCAAACAGCGTCGCATTTGGACCCATTCTAAGTGGTACGCAGATTTCTTACACCACTTGCGGACGATGATGCCATTGAAAGCGGAATCATCTTTCAGCATGGAATTCACCGGTCTCTTCTTTATACCCACAGATATATGGTAGCAATGCTTAGATAGTGAATATTTTGATAGGTTTATAGCTGAAACGGGAACAAGATAACATTCATGCTACCTGTGGAAGTGATTCGTCTTTATCTACCCGTAGTTGCCTTCGTAGGCTACTAAACTTTACCAGAGTACAATAAATATTACGGAAAGGAATCCCACCGTGGTGGTCTAAATCCCGACCAATAGATCTCTCTATCTACGGTGAAATGTAGCTCTACTTAGGGAAGGGGAGCTACATGATTTCGTAATGATGCCCTTCGCACTTTCCAGACACGAAACAATAAACATACTATAAGGGTCGAGGCTGAGTTGAGAAGAATTGTCCTAACAATACACCTGATATACCTTATTAAAACCCATGTCTCCATGAAGCAGCAAAGTATCATTCAGCAATACTTGCCACAATGAAAGCCTGCTCCTGAAGGAAGGAAAACAACCTGAGCTTCTATAATATCGCCTCGCTTTTATTGCTCCCGAAGTCGCTGTTTTAATGGCTACTCCGCTTGTTCATCGACCTTCAACCCCCTCTATGTACGAAACCCAGGCAAAATTGGGCATCATTTAGTTAGAGTTATGCATTTAAAAACGGGTGCCTAGTCAACTATTAGTACAGACGGACTTATTAACGAATGCTCCTTTCATCTAGGACCCTACCTTCTTTCTAGAACTCTCGCTGTTCCTTCAATTTGTTGCTTGAAATTCGCGAGTTTGTCCCTGTCATGTAACGACACAACTGACATATCGTGAGGCTTGCGCCTGACTTCATAGCAATTGTCTCAGCAGAGACTAATTCGTGTAGAAGAATCAAACGCAGATGAGCGCTAAAAATTATAATGCTATTTCGACTTATTCACGTCATACTTTCAAGAGCTCGCTTAACTTGCCAACATTCTCTGAACGTATATAAATCCCTCACACAACAGCACCCGCTCTCGATCCTTCTAACTGCACCCTCCACTTCCACCCTCCCCTCTTCCCTCTAAGAACAATAACTCTCGCAACTAACGTATTCCCAATCATCGACAAAATGGCCGGACCAGCGAAGAAGAGGTTCGCTGCGAAGGACACCGCCGTGAGTTTCCTATATTCCGTCAATGTTTCACCCGCGATCAGCACTGACTTTCCTCGAGGCTCTTGTGACTAGCTGGCTTCGCACCACTGAGAATGATAGGCCTTACATCTACGACCAGCGAGAACAGCAGCGTCGCAAACAACAGCAATCAGCCGAGCAAACACAGGGAGAGCCTACAAACTCTGCTCCCGCTCTAATTGCCGCTCCCACCCCCATTCCATCCCGCATCGCCACACAGCCTGCCATCGACCCCTCTGTCGTCGACGCCGTCTTCCGTCTCCAAACCCCCCCCGAGGAGGCATACAACCGGAGGCACAATATGATCACCCTCCAGTTCAAGTGGGCCATCGAGATTGTCGGCGAACAGAACTTCGAATGTAACTTCCGCGACCCTCGGAAGGTACTCGGCCGTAGCACTCCTCTCTACAACCAGGGTATCATGGCTGGATTGCCACTCAAGATCCTCGCCTGGCTTGCCGGAACTCCGGGCACGGAGGAGTTGGTTCTGCCGATCGAGATCTTTGATGCTAAGAGCAATGGGAGATGAACGATACAGGTTCAGAGATATTGTTGGGCTGGGGAGGTAGCTAAAGGGAGATTTTAGGAGACGGTATCCAATTTTTCTTCCGCTTATATTTTAGGTCCAGATTTCATCTGTTTCCACAACTTCATCGAGGGGGCATCGATCAGTGAACTCGGGTAAACGCAATTAATGAACCATGACACTACCACACGTTTGATGACATTTGCATGAATATCTAAGTAGCCCTTGGTCAGATGTGACTCTTAAGCCTCCGCTCCGACCTGCTGCTACTATGCGCCTAAGCTTTCACAAATCGTAATCTAAGATTGTAGCAATTGTCTAACGCCGTTTCCCAAAATTACTAGGTCATATGAGCATCTGATTGTTTTAAAAGCCCAGATGATCAGAGTTTGAATGCCAGCCATGTTGTCTTCCTGATTGTTTCATGATTGTTCTCCATACCGCTTGCCTCTCTATGATTGCTACAACTTCCGGTGTACACAAAGCTCTTCCCACTCCTAATATAAAACTTCCCTCAATTCTCTCCTAGATGCTTCGCCATAGCTCCCAGAAGAAAACTCTGTGATGTTCTTCTGCCGCCTTCTCTGCCCCCTCAGAGATTCGCAGAAGGTCTTGCCGCCGCCATAGACTCACGATACCGCTACTTATTCAACGTCACGCACAGCCACCCACTGTCCAGTTCCCCTTTGGAAGCCGCCTGGCGAATGTATTTGAACCGCAGAACATGACACCTTCCCTCCTGTATACGTAACGCCTACATTAACGATGAGTTCCAACCACCTTCCCTTCTCTACATCGACAACACAGATACAATGTTTGCTCCCACTTCCTCCCCTAAGGATCCCCGCGGTATCGACTCCCTCTACAACCCACCGCAGCCACCTCTCCCCACGCACCTGAGCGTCACCTCTGAAGTGGTCGCTGGCATCGTCGACAAGCTCAGCAACCCGCCGCAAGAGCTCTACAACAGCAAGTAGACCGAGGTTACGATTGGACTGACCTGGGCGGTGGGAGTCATCGGAACCGAGCACTTTGATTACGTCGACTACGAGCAAGGTCTGGAGCGGGCTTTTCGACCCTCCGGCGATCTCGTGAGTAAATCTCGTTGCTGCTGGACAACCAAGTGCCGTATGGAGTGGTTGAACGGCGATTCTGCCAAGGAGTTGGTTGTACTTCCTGCAATCATCTTCGCAGCTCGTGAGGGGGATAACAAGGCCGAAGGAAAGGGTAAAGACAGAAGCACTTGAGCGTCTGGCTTGAGTAAGTTCAATTGCTCCTCATCATGCTGCTCTTGACTAACAATATGTAGGCTTGTTAGATGTCCCGTCTACTAGCTGCAACATATACTTTCCTTAAGGTCATGGCAATGCCGATTTGGCGATTCCGATCGGTGTTTCTTGAAACCCGTCCCTTCTTGGACTCTGGCGGCTTTCTTTGCTTGCTTGGGATAGAGATGTCCTGATGAAACAGCAGAGACACACAAGAGGGTTATAAATCCATTTCACGGATACATATGAAGGCGACTTCACACAAGTCGTCCTATAATTATTGTGCACTTCTTTACCATCTTTATAAACATCCTTTCACACCTACAAATATTCAAAGTCGAAGCTCAGATTGAGTTCCACCTTCTCGCGCAAAACCTCATCATCTAGCTGCCTTCGATCCATTCGAATCTAAGCCTTCCAATTTCCCGTCGACATATATTCTCCACCGATAAGCACAGAAAGCCCGCGAGAAGCGAAACTTGGCTAGTCTGAGTGACGGCCTAGAGCACATCGACGAGATGAAATCAAGGAGCAGGAGGACACAATCGACAAAATTGCGCACGCGTTGGATATGGTGATACTTATATACCGCACGTACCAGTGCAGCCTTAGTACTGGATTTTACTACCGCCTTCGGAATCTAGATCTCTCCGAGGGTCAGTCCCTATTATACGATATTGTTGGGGGAGGGGGAGG